>JAQFYM010001179.1:0-37934 GCA_034694785.1 Agrenia bidenticulata | reverse complement strand
TCAGAAATTGGCTTAGAAGCTTGAAAGTTTTTATCAACCTGGCTCGGGCTATATGAAGTTGCACCTGTGAGTTTTTAAATCGGGATCATTTTTTAAATTTCTGAGACTTATATTTTGTTTTTAATGCAAAAAATGATTTTTTTGAACTTTTTTTGAAGATTACTTAAAATGTCAAGCTCAATGTTTTTGAATAGTTGATTTTCTGATAGCTCTATCATTGCGCTTGATATTGTAGACGATGACGATGATGAAATGACGATGACGAATTCAAAGTAGAGGGCACTTTTATATTTTTAGCCATTTTTGTTTGACAAGAAAAAAATTGAAAAAAATTACTTATTTCCAGCTTTCATTTAAGATTGCTCAAAACTAGCACAGGATTTGTTTTCTAAACTTTCCATTTATTGGTAGCCCTATTATTGCAATTACTACTGACAATATCAGATTTCCCTACAGTTTTAAATTTTTGTATTTTTTTTATTTATAAAACCTGACATTCATTTAATGCAAAAACATAATTTTTTGCAGCTTTTAAATTTAACATTACTTTGTAAAAACAAGATTTAATTAAATTTAAAAAAATTTAATTTAATTATATTGTGATAAACTGTTGATCTTGTTTTCAAAATTTAATTAGTGATTTATTAATACTTCGGCAGTTTATAAAAATAAATTATCTGTATCTATGCGTCTGTAACAGAATCAACTTCAAATGAATTGTTTATTTAAATCTGAATGTAGTTAGCATAAAATTAAAACTCGATATCGATTGCTTGATTGTGTCTTTAAAAAATACATTTTGAACAAATAAACAACCAGTCTTGAACATCAATGGATAACTCGATACTACAGAAGCCGATTGTGAATGAAAGGCACGAGGCTGACGATAGCAATGGTCAACAAAGCCGGGAGAGATTGTTCCAAACGAGAATGAACATAGAACTTGAGGAGTTGAAACTGAAATTATAAGATTTAGATAAGCCCCCATGACCTTTGATCTTCATTATTAAATACTAACACTCACCGCTTCATAAATGTCAGAGCTCAGCCTGGCCTCGGGCTCTGACACGAAGTCATTGAGCCATACGTGCAAATACCTGACCTCATCGTTGACCTTAACCGCCTGCCAAAAGGTTAGCCCTAAAAGAGCCAAGTAGAGAAAAATTATGCAGATATATGTCCCCCAAGATAATTCTGACCTTGTATGGAGGTAAGCCACCCATCTCCGAATTCGGGCCTATCAATCCCACCTCCGAATTCGTATCTATTAATCCCACCGCCACGTTATTCGGCCCTTTTCCACCTAGTAGACCCACTAGCCCATCAAGCATCCCACTTAGCCCACCTCCACCTTTACTAGGAAAAATTACCTTGATGACCTTCACCCCAAAACTCTGAGCATCGGCATAAACATAAGAGACAATAATTAGGATGACCACAGAGAGATAAATGCTAAACATTCTATTGACAAGCATAATATGGTCAGCGAGTTGTCGATAAGATTTTTTAAACTCGTCCAAGTGTCGATATTGGGGTCGTACTCTGGCCTGCATCAAAATTTTAATGTACCCTTTGAGCATTAGCAGCTCATAATGAATGGCAGAGCAGAACGTACAGTACAAAGTCAAAATCAAGGTCAACACAACGGGTATGGCGTATTCAGCCACAACTGATGAGTCTGCAAGTGTGGTCAGTGAGAAACTTGGTAAGGGCCTATCCACAGATTCTTTAGTAAACACTCGGAGTACGTGAATCCCTGCGATGATCCCGTACAGCAAAGCCAGCTTGGGTCGACAGCTCGGAATCTGTGGGAGTTGGTCTCCAGTGATGGTATTTCTTTTATAGCTCCCCTTGAGAATATCAAAGGACGAGATAAGCTTCCGGAGGACATGACCCTTGACCCAGACAAGGTTTAAAGGTATTATTATCGGGAGGAATCGTAGGATATCTGCAAAGTACGTGAATAGCAATGGGTTTGAAAGGTCGGCTTGGACTACAAGGATGTAGAAGAAGTGGCCGATTATTACGAAGACGTTAGTATTCGTAAATATGGCCATGATTGCCAAAACGATGGTGAGAATGGATGTGCAGGGGGCTGAGGAGGGGCAGAGGGCCTTGAACCATTGACCCGAGGTTTTTATCCGCCTCTGACTGAAGAGCAGATGAACTGGACATCCCCAGAGGACAAAAGGGAGGAATGCTATTATGAAATTGTGCTTCCAATACGTAGACTCACTTTCGTAAGTCGGAGGGGATATTATCTTACTTGAAATTAGTTGAGGGGGTGGGGACTTGATTATCTTGACGGAGGTTAGGGTCAAGGACTTTGAAGAAGGGGACTTAGGATTTTGTGGAGACCAGGGGTTGGTAGCTTCAGTTAGGTTTTCGGAGCTTGACTCGGGATAGAAATTCTGATGGTACATGGAGACTTTGAATTTGTGGAGATAGATCCTCTATTATTTATTTTGACGAACTCATCGACACAGAGTTGGTTGGGTGGTCGATGAATATTTTCAAACTGACTGAATGTGCTTATTTTGTAGCTGGAGATTAAAATTATTGTTCATGTCATCATGTCCACTTTCCCGTGAAGGCCAGTCTAGTGTTGGTTCTATCTGTATTGGACTTTCTTAGTCACGCAAGTTTCCACAAGTTTTTTTAAATGGAAAAGTATGAATGAATAATAAATCTAAATGGATCAATATATTCATGCTACTTCTATTGTCAAGTTCTAAGTGTTGAATTTTATCCAGTTTATGTGGTCGAGCTTGTTAGGAACTGTATGTTGGGAGGACGTGGGTGATTATCACAAAACGTTTTTGGAATGTAATTTCATTGATTTTGAATTGGAATATAGAGCCAAGGTGAGATGACACGGGATTGTGTTTGAATAATCAAATCGATATCATTGTTTCAGGTAGAGCTCATAGTAAATTAAAATACACGTCTCAAATCCCAAGATAACAGATCCAATTGAACTAGCCAGGACAAGTGGATTGAAGTTTTTGAATTATAAATTTTATTTTTTTCTTTATGGCCAGTTTTTAATGTGACTTCATAAAACTTATTTATGATTTAAGATGTTTTGTATGTATGATTTGTGTGATGCTTTGCACAGCTTTTCAACACTAAGAGGACCTAACAAAAGGAAGGTTTCCTTTAGGTTATCTGTAGTAAAGAAGATCAGCAAAAATTGGACATTATAACCATTTTTCAGAGTTTTTCATTTTCAGAGTAAGTGCATGTGAATTGTAAGCATTTAGCACCAGAAATTTCGAAATTATGATCTTTATCGCAACTGGATATCAAAGGAAAATGTCCTCATTTCTAAAAAGAGCTTTTTATTCCTAAAGAATACCCAAATGAGGACAAGGACAATAACTCCATGGAAAAAATCCCCATCGTATTTACTGGTTAAAAATTTCCCTCAAAGTTCCGTTACATTGTGGTAATGATGATTCCCGAGGTCTTCAATCTAGTTCCTCATACTCTAAACTTCCTTACACGGTAAATCGTACGGACATAAAACAGTCAAAATATTCAACTTACTCTCCAGTCGGAATTTAAATTTCTTACATTTTTATCCAATTTCAATAGACTCAAAATTTGGCTTTTCCTCTTACATCTTTACGAAATAATTGAACACCATGGAACAATCTCAATTTGCATTTTCGTTCGTCCTATTTTTCTCATATTGTTTCTTGACAGGTAGTCCATCGAACGGAAGCCCAACTCGCTTGTCCAGCAGGGCTCAATCTGATACAAAGGATGCGAGTCAATTTCAAAATCGATATTCTTGGCCACCAAAAGAAGAGACGGATGAGTTGGAAACATTGTTGAGAAACGCTGGACGCTTCTTTGCCCCCTTCGACCCAAACTTCTCCTCCAAGTTCCGTAAATACGCCTCTGAGCTGAGTGCCTCTCAAAAGGTGGACTTTAGCCAAGAGGTGACGGATCTTCTTTCGGACATTGAGACGGAAATTGTAATGGAGATGATCACTCGGGCATCCCAATCTGCAAGTGGTGAAGAAGATGCGGACTTGAGTTTGAACTATGGCAAGATTTCTCAAAATGTTATCGCAAGGGTTTTAGCTGACTATAAAGATAAGCGTTGGGCTAAGAGGATTTTCAATTATTACTGATTTTAAAGTAAGAAATTTTTGACTAGTTTAACGATATACAATTACAAAGTCAGTTTTCAGCCATCTTTAAGTTTATCCTTGTACTGAAATTTTACTTCCCTGTTAATATTTTGATCACGTTAAGTAATTGTAATTCAAAAAATATAAATTAAACCAATAGCTGTTAATATTTTGAATGTTCAAATTTGAAATTCAAGATACATAAGAACTTATAAATACATAGTTTCAAATATCATGTTTTTCATCATGTCAAGCACATATTTCCCATGCCCATCCGCAAGATTTGTTTATCACACCAGGATTCCTCATCCTGGACATAAATAATAAGGACAAGAATTGTAACTTACAATTTCAACTCGTATATTAAACTCTAAAAATAAGATAGAGAATACACGGCCAAAAATCATTCAGAAAAAAATGCAACCTTCGTAACTAATAACTGACAGATGGAATTACGTAGCTTTCATATCCATAACTTTGTTAATACACGCAGCCCATGCTTGACCCTGTCCATGTAAACATACAGACTTTCAAGGTTAGTTCAATCATAAGCACTGATTGAGTTCACTATGATTTCCAGTTCAGCTTCAGAGTATAGTGGCAAAACATCAGGGGATTCCCGTTTTCTGTAAAATAAAAGTCATAATTTACAAATACTTTCGTGAGTATCATAAAAATATTCCTAGTAAACCGACCCTACTAATTAAGATGGCCTTTTTCCTATGGGCAATTCTAGCCCTAGTAGTTGGGACAATCTCCTACTTTTTGTATGCTTCATACCGAGATGGTAAATACTTTGAAGACAGAGGAATTGTACATTTTGGGAACGGGATGATTCAGTTCCTCCTCATGACAATAAAAGGGACGCAAATATCGGACTCTTTAGTCACAAACTATGAAAAAGTGAAGTCCAAGAATCAAAAGTTTGGAGGTTCGATGGAGTTCGGAAAGCCCACCTACTTCCTCGTCGACCTCGACTTAGTAAAGAGCGTCCTCGTCAAAGATTTCGACCATTTTGTCGACAGGCGGAGCTTCGGAAACGCGAAAGGCAACAAGATTTTTGGGAAGATGTTGGTCACTCGTGAGGGTGAGCAGTGGAAGGCCTTGAGGTCCAAGATGAGTCCCACGTTCACTACAGGAAAAATCCGTCGAATGTTTTCTATTTTGGACCAAAGTGGGAAGAAGATGGTAAAATATTTAGAGACTGAGATTTCCAAATCAGCCGGAGTTGTCGACCTTGCCGACGGTTTCTCAAAGTACACGATGGATGTCATAGCCTCAGTTGCATTTGGACTCGATAGCAAAGCTTTTAATCAAACGTACCCCTCAGTTTTCGAACAAATGGGGGCTAAGATTCAGTTCAAGTTCGGTGGACTTGCCATAGTAAAATTCCTCATATCGATGGCCTCTCCGAAGTTGGCGGACTTGTTAGGGATTTCTTTTATGGAGCCAGAAGCGATTGATTTCTTTTCCGGGGTTATTAAAAGTACAATCAAGTATCGGGGGGAGACGGATGAAAAACGGGACGACTTTCTTCAGCTAATGCTTGAAGCCAGGGCTGGCCAGCTGAAAGCGGAGGATGCCAGTGAGATGAATGAATTCGAGAAGGAGGCAATGATTGTTACCGAAGGTCAAGATGAGGTCACTAAGGTCACCCCCGATCTTGACGATGATAGTATCGTGGCACAAAGTGTATTGTTCATTCTTGGGGGGTTTGACACGACCCAAGGGCTCCTCCTCTTTGCCGCTTATAATCTCGCCATTTATCCGGAAATACAAGAAAGTCTCTTCCAAGAAGTTCAAAAATCTGTGGAAGATAACGACGGAAATTTAACTTATGATTCGGTCCTTGAGATGGTCTACTTAGATATGTTCATTAATGGTACAATCACTTCTCACTGTGTACTGTATAGGGTATTTTAATAAATAAACTATTGACAGAATGGGAGCAACAGATTGGATATTGGAATTTTCAGAGACATTGCGGTACTACCCTCCTGGGATCATATTAGAGCGGACGTGTACGAAACAATATAAGATCCCCGATTCGGATATTATCGTTGAGAAAGGGGCGATGGTAGCCATTCCAGTTTACGCGATTCAAATGGATCCCGAACTATTCCCGGAGCCCAAAAAGTTTGACCCTGAACGGTTTTCTCCTCATAATCGGTCCAAAATCCATCCCTGTGCTTTCATACCTTTTGGAGCCGGACCTAGAAATTGTATCGGTATGGATTTGAAAAGTTTACAATTAAACATATGCAAACTTGTGTATAAAAATCTTTTTTAATTAATATAGCAATGAGGTTAGCGATGGTAGAAGCCAAAATGATAGTGGCACATTTGGTTCTCAATTTTGTTTTCGAGCCCTCCGAGAAGACCCTTATTCCCATGAAGTTTGCAAAGGTCGGAACTCTAAAACCTGAAGGGGGAATGCCACTTAAGCTAAAGACCAGAAAACCAACATAATTATTAACACTCATTTGGACAAGTTACATCTGTAAACAAATCCAAACCCTAATGTACTCTAGCATTTATGATTTACGCTAATGTAATAATATTAACCCGAGACGAGCCCTTTGATAGTAATTTAATGATGAGACTAAACAATGAAAATAATCAGTACTTTTGAAATGTTTACTCACACATTGCATCCTTCAAACCTTTTCATCTCCGTCAAATATAGCTTGCAATTCTGTTTATCATAGCAATCATCCTCCTAGACACATACAATGTATATTATTATATACATTGATACAGATATAACCTGAACAATAATAACCCTTCCAGCAAATTAAGTATTGTTCAATACTCCAGCAAAAGCTAACGAATATCCAACAAAAAATACAACCTTCCTATCCAGTAACTGACATTGAAAACTACGTTACCTAAACGAAAAAGATTGCCATGATGCTTTGAGTGTGTACACACGTACATGGAAAGGGTGAAGACTTCCAAGGTTATATGCACAACCAACTACCACTGACGTTCATCATAATGTCCAGTTTAGCTTCAGAGTCCAGCGACAAAAATTGTTTTGGTAAAAATAAGTTACAATCACAAACAATTTTGGGAATTTCATAAAATATTCCTGGTCAACTTACTCAACTAATTAAGAGGCTACACAATGGCATTTTTCTTATGGGCCAGTTTAGCCCTAGTGGTTGGGACCATCTCCTACTATTTGTACACTTTATATAGAGATGGTAAATACTTTGAAGACAGGGGAATTATACATCTTGGGAACGGGTTAATTCGACTATTCAACATGACTTTACATGGGACACCCATTACGGATAGTTTACTCACAAGCTATGGAAAAGTTAAGTCCAAAGATCACAAGTTGGCCGGGTCGATGGATTTCGGAAAGCCCACCTACTTCCTCGTCGACCTGGACATAGTGAAGAATGTCCTCGTCAAGGATTTCGACCATTTCGTCGACCGGCGGGCGTTCGGACGTGGAAAGAAAAATAATATTCTTGGGAAGATGCTGATCGCTCATGAGGGTGAGCAGTGGAAGGCCTTAAGGTCCAAAATGAGCCCTACGTTCTCTACAGGAAAAATCCGACGGATGTTTTCAATCTTGGACCAAAGTGGTAAGAATATGGTCAAGTATTTAGAGACTGAGATTACAAATCGGCTGGAGTTGTCGACCTTGCAGACGGTTTCTCAAAGTACACGATGGATGTCATAGCTTCAGTTGCATTTGGACTCGATAGCAAAGCTTTTAATCAAACAGACCCCTCAGTTTTCGAACAAATGGGGGCTAAGCTCAAGTTCAACTTCAGTGTACTTGGGCTACTAAAATTCCTCTTATCAATGGCATCTCCAAAGCTGGCGGACTTGTTAGGGATCTCGATAATGGACGAAGAAGCGATTGATTTCTTTTCCGGGGTTATCAAAAGTACAATCAAGTATCGGGAGGAGACGAAGGAAAAGCGGAACGACTTTCTTCAGCTGATGCTTGAAGCCCGTGATGGCCAGCTTAAAGTCGAGGATGCTAGTGAGATGAATGAGTTCGAGAAGGAGGCAGTGATTGTTACCAAAGGTCAGGGGGAGGTCAATAAGGTGTCCCTCAATCTGGATGATGATACCATCGTGGCGCAGAGTGTACTGTTCATTCTTGGGGGTTTCGAAACGACCCAAGGGCTCCTCCTCTTTGCCGCTTATAATCTCGCCGTTTATCCTGAAATCCAAGAAAAGCTGTTCCAAGAGATTCAGAAATCTGTGGAAGATAACGACGGGAATTTAACTTACGATTCGGTCATTCAGATGGTATACTTAGATATGTACATTAACGGTAAGAGTGGACTGGAGAGATTTTTCCAACCATGGTTCATATATTTGGACTGATTGGTGGATATTTGGTAATTTACAGAGACCCTGAGGTACTACCCGCCAGCACCTGCATTGGAGCGAATGTGTACGAAAGGATACAAGATTCCCGATTCGGATATTACCGTTGAGAAAGGGGCAATTGTTACCATACCCATTTACGCGATTCAAATGGATCCCGAAGTTTTCTCAGAACCCAAAAAGTTTGACCCCGAACGGTTTTCTCCTCAAAATCGGTCCAAAATCCATCCATGTGCTTTCATGCCTTTTGGAGCCGGGCCTAGAAATTGTATCGGTATGGATTTTAAGAGTTGACATTTACACATACACAAGTGCATATTAAAATTATACTATTTCTGAATACAGCAATGAGGTTGGCGATGGTGGAAGCCAAAATGATAGTGGCACATTTGGTTCTCAATTTCGTTTTCGAGCCCTCCGAGAAGACCCTTATTCCCATGAAGTTTGCAAAGGTTGGAACTCTGAAACCTGAAGGGGGAATGCCACTTAAGCTAAAGACCAGAAAACAAACATAATTATAAGCTAATTCATCTGGAAGTGGAGCATTTAAAAATATTTAAACGGACAAGTCCAAAAAATCATTATTCTAGTTACGAAAGGATTTTTAATTTTTTTCTAATACTGAATTTGATTTTGAATTAAACATTTACTCCTGAATTAAACACAGTGTCTGTAAACTGTACTTTTTGGATTTAACAAGGATTGACTGGAGATTATTATTATTATTATTTTAGTAAAGGAAGCAAATTCTACCCCTCCCCCCAAATCTAGTGCACTCTAACCACATGGTCTTGGTAGTTGCCCAACTATGTATGACCTTTGTTTTAGTTATAGCTCCGACAGGTCCTAGGTCACAGGGTCAGTAAAAGAAAATCATTTGGTTAATTAAATAGCATGTGGATTTAGCATTGAGTTTTCTTCCCGCCAATTTTAAATTAGATTTTACCCTAGATTTCAAATACTTGTCGGCACTAATAAATCTAAGAGACCGAGTTAAATTGAAAATTCGGAACAATGAAAGATAAAGACCCGGAAAAAGAAAAGGATCTGGGCGCTGATTCATCTTCGGACGAAGTGGGAGTGGATCTGCTTGAGATGGTCATGCCGGACCACCTAGATTTTAACGAGTACTACTTTTCTCCCATTGTTGAAAATTTGAAACATTTCACATTTTGAAAGCTTAATTATATTTAAATATAGTAAGATTGCTAATTTCGTTTAATTATACTAAAATCAACAGATCAAACGCCGAGGAGGTTGACACAAGTCAACAAGAGGATTCTGGAGAGCCGGACTCATCAGATTTTGACTCGGATTTGGATGATTCCAGTTCAGACGAATCCGGGGCTCCAGGAAATCAAACACCGATGAATGAAAATGCCATCGATGGGGAAGAACTTGACGAAGAAGACCCCGTCGTTAGGGCCATTGTATCCGCACAAGAAAAGAAACAGTCTGACCATCCACCAGATTTGAAACTGGAGTGCATGCCATCGGCCATCTGCTTCCATCCTACGCAGGACATAATTGCCACGAGTAGTTACGACGGAGATGTAGCACTGTGGGTATTTTCGACATTATGGATACTTTGATTTACAGAGCTGGGTCAATTAAGGTTTTGAATTAATTTCGATGTTGCAGGTATTCCTTTTCGAATGATGAGAACAAGCTACTAGCTACTCAAAAAAACAAGGATGATAGTGTTCGAGAAGTTATCTACTCTTTGGAGGGGGACAAGTTGCTGGCAGCGTTTAGTAGTCAAGATTTGATCATCTATGATGTTAAGGATGGAATGAGGGTAGAAAGAAAAATTCAAAGTGCCACTGCGTACGTAAGCTGTATCACTTTGTTAAAACAATGACTGCCAGGGATTTGTTTTAAAAAAATACTGTGGTTTTTTAGGGCTCCTGTAAGTTCGCTGTACGTGATTGATGAGAACACTTTCGCTTCAGGAGATGATGATGGATATGTAATGAGTAAGTGCTTAAATTTTAAACTCTCCTGGCATGAGCAACGCGATATTAATAATTATATATTATTATAATATTTAGTTTGGGACAAACGAAGTAAGAGACCTGCATCCACCCTGAAAATAGGCGAAGATGCTGTGACGTCCATGATCACCAATAGTGATAAAAGAATCCTCGTCTGTTCATCTGGGGAGGGAGCAATATACGCTTTGAAAATTCGGGGGGAAAAAGTGCAAACGGAATCAGAAGTGTATGACTACGAGTTCAACTGCCTCGGATTATTTAAGCAAGAGTCCAAGCTGGCCGTTGGAAATGGTAAAGGGGACGTGTACGTGTTCAACTGGAACGAGTTCGGCAAGCACTCGGATATCTACACTGGGATTGGGAGGAAAGAAGCTATCAATGCCCTCATACCGATAACAGAGAGAATTATAATCACCGGGGGAGACGATGGATACATCCGGGCAGTGAACTTCTTCCCTCAGAAGTTTCTGGGGGTTGTAGGTAAAATGCCATATCCGGTGGACAAAATGGACGTGTGCAATGATGGCCACCTCATTGCTAGTATTGGTGCTGAGGAGTGTGTCAAGTTCTGGAATGTTTCATACTTTGATGGAATGCAAGTCTCCACGGACGATAAGCCTAAGAAAGTCAAAGGAAAGGCCAAGCCAAAAAGAGACGACTTGAATAAATCTAATCTTCCTTCCTCTTCTCATCAAAATGCTTCAGACTTTTTCAAAGGACTTTTGTAAGAACAATTTGACCGTTTTATTTTTTGATAATAAAAAGATGATGAAAAATGGAATCTTTAATAATGTAATTTTAATGTTTAAACACTCTGTTTTCAAATATTTTTGATCTGGCTACTCCTGAAATGTCCGAAATTGCCAAACAGTTTCTACTCGCATGGTCACGTATCTTCACTCTCATGTTGAATGGAATTACTTTGATCTGAGTGTGGTAGCATAGACTATTGAATTCCGAGACAGCATTTTAATTAATTTGTCATTGAATAAGGAATGGTTATTTTTAAGCTGTGAAACATACGTAGTGGCATAGGTGGTTTTCACAACCATGATTCGATTCAGCAGCTCCACATTCCCTCGGAAGAACAATTTAGCCAAAATCCGGAAAAACTTTTGCATCACTTTGGTAAGTAGGAAACACTCCATGAGAAATATTTGTTCCAATTTGTTTGAGATTTGATTGATTTCTGCGTCTTTTTGCAGGCCCTGGCAATTAGTAACGAGAGAACAAAGTCGAACTTAAATTCCACGAATGCAGTCTTGTGGAATGCTAAGTGTTAGTAGATGAGTTCTTACCTGAATGTCACTAACAGTGAAACCGATTAAAAGATTGAATAAGATTATAGTAGCAACCATTATGAAGATGGCATACATTACATGACTGGAAACGGGATAAACGAGCTTGGAACCTTCAGTGTGGAAGATCTCATCATAATTTAACTCTCCTGTCATCATCGTTAGCACTTTGACGATCGCATTGGTCAAATTGATGAATCCTGTAGACTATTATTAATCAATTATAATTTCAATTAACCATTAATCTTATTGTGTAGAACAGATTTGTAACCCTCTGCCTCAAGTATTTGCTCACAGTCGGTAGCAGGATGTTGAATGAGAAAACGAATGAGATCAAGAGGGATGAGAAGATAGTGATGAAGATTAGAAAGTTTTTAAAAACCTGTTTGATAACAAAAATATTAGAGTTTCATAACTTTGGGAATTTCCAAGACTGGAATTATAATTTACTTACACGTGATAGTATTTCGACGTAGATACCATGATCAGGAAATACGATCATGCCCTTTCTACCCAGTCGAATTCTAAACCTCGGGAGCTTGGCTAATTGGCAGAGAAATAAAGTCCAAGACAAGAAGATCCCAAACTTTGAAAGTAATAACTTGATCAATACTTATATTTTGTGCTAATTTTTTTCATATTTGCTTAACACTTACTGCCGATATTTGAAAATGCAGGGGGGATATTACGGTCAAATTACTTCTGTAAATGGATGGAACGGTCATGAATATAAAAGTAAGGAGGATGCATTGTCCCATGTTTTCAAATCTTATGTAAATGGTTCGAAGTCGGAGAAACTGGAAGAATTCCTTGATTGACACGGTTACAGATAGAAACAGTAGGATCCCTGCTGCTAGCTGCGTTGGCATGTTCACTTTACAATATTGTGGACCTTCTAAATAATCAAAAAGAGTTTCAACGATCAACTGGATTCGAAAGTTAATCGGAAAGCGGATTAACGGAGTTACCTGTCTGGTCTGCAAATACTGAATCAGAACTGTTCTCACGGATTTGATCCAACTCTTCGGTATCCTGACCTTGGGGGACATAAGGACACGTCAGTACAAAAACGTTGATTACCGTCCCGATGTATAGGCCGAGCCAGATTATCTATTTAAAATTTTTATCGATATAAATTAATATTTTCAGGAAGGCAAAGGTGGATTTGAAATGTATAACTGACGATTGAAGAATGGATCCTTACGTGAAAAAATATAGCAAAAAAACAAAACAATTTAATCTTCTGCCATTTAAAATACAGAAAAGCTTGGACGAGGGCATTTGTCAAGATCTGTCGTCTGACCTTTGCCCTCATCCTCTTCCGGTTGACCGTATACAGGAATCTAGTTTCAGGGGCTAAAATCTGCTGTTTTCTGGAACATCTGGTAGCCTTAGCCTCTTCGTAGCATTCAACTTCCTGTTTGGACATGGATGACCCTATCACCGGGCTACCAGGTTGGGAAGTAAACGATTGAGTGAATATTAATTATCATTGCCCATAGGGGATTACAATGGGTTGAAGAATTTTTATTTTACTAGAAATCGAGACAAACGTTGACACAAGTTCGGGCAAAGTTGTAATTCCCATGCCCGATGTCACACAAAGATTCGTGCGAGAGGTTATCAGTGTCATATTTTGGCCTTGAACAACCTTCAGTATAAGAAATGCTCTGATTCAACGCTTCCTCCATCGCATCGGGAGTATTTTTGTAAATATCTCGTAAGGCACATCTGCCATCAAGTGAGCTATTTAAAAATCTCCAAATTAGTCCATCTTAAAAGTTTCATCAGTTAAAAATCCGATAGTTCAAAAACACCTAACGTCGAAGTTAGCCTGATTTGTTAGGAGCTCAATTACAATATCCGTCGCTTCATTCTCAGCTGCCAAGTGAAGCGCGGATTTGCGCTGATAGTCCAAGTGGTTTACATAACCTTTAATCTTTTCTGCAGCCTTGGGGTGACCCTTCAACATATGACAGTCGAGGAGGAGTTTGACGCAGACAAGTCCCTTCTCAACGTTACCTGAAATCAATCAAGGTAAGCATCAGAATTAATATATTAATAAGATGTAAGTGGCTTATCTTACCCGTGGCACATGCATAGTGAAGAGGTGTCCGCTGAAGACACTCATCGGGTTCCAAAGGACATTTTGGGCACTGCGGATCCTCTAAAAGAGTCTTAAGCTCCTCGAATAGACCCATGCGGGCTGCATGGTGGATCGGGTACTTCTCCATGCACTCCGCGGAGCATCGATGACTTTTCACATCTTCCTCTTCAACGTTCATGAAAAAACTTCGACATTTACCGTGACTCGAACCTCGGGAAGAATTGGAGCTCTTGGTTGAGCTTTGGGTCAAACTAGATGTTTCATCTATGGACGAGTCCTTCTCCATCTTTTTCTTCCTTTGGTCTAAATTGGAAAACAATTTAGCCATGTCGTACTTGTTAATAGTTTGATTGACTTTTCAAAATTGCTACTCTGATGGTATAAACTGACAAAGAGTTAATATTATGGACTGTCAGTGTCAACCGTCTAGTTTTCTTACAAGTCTGTGTTTGGGAGTAGGTCTGGAATATATTTAGTTGAGGTTTTAAATAATTACCAGGTAATTGGATGGATACATAACGGCGGCATTTAAACAACAAGATAATCTCCAAAGGTGCCGATTGGCTCAAAGGGTTCCGAAAGTTATTTTAATACTATAAGAATTTTAAAATTAATTAACGTCAATTATTACCTCTGATTGTGAGGTATGATCAACTCTGGGGAGCCGAATTAAGTCCTTTTCTATATTTCTGAAATAGCTGATTGTTTAATGAGCTGATAATTAACAATTATTTGGTTGTTCACACTTTTTGAGATACGATGCCACCATGAATCTCCTACTGATTATGATCACTGATCAGGCACATGGATGATCGACCTGACAGTCCTGACTTGTCCTTTCGGTGTCTTATCTCCGTGTGGGGAACCTTGGTGTTGAGCATTGGCAATTGGGATGAGATTGGGACTTGGGCATTTAAAAGATGACGTTTACAGTGGAGCTAATCTACACATCGGTTTGCAATACTATTTATCAATCAATTAGCCATCGTGAATGCATTACACACCAACGTTTTAACTTTGAGGGGTTTGACAGAATAATCTTTTTTGCGATGTTATACAGTTGAGTACGGAATTTAATGAATGACAATTGGCTGAGTTACAGAGGCTTCAGGAATTTCAGGTTCTCATGTCAGGTGGATCGACCGATTCATTCGCATCGGATTTTACACACGAAGATGCAAGATGAACCCGTTCACTTCTTCGTTTACTGAACAGACATGATGGGAATGATGTCATACCGATGGTGGTTCTTTAAACATGACTTGATGCAACAGGCTGGGCTTAATTGTATGTAATTACCAGTGTCAGTGGTAGACATAGACGTAGACATTGGAACGGTCATTGGGGTAAGGAACTGACTACAAAAGTGCCCTTGCCTACTTCGTGTCATTGCATTGATGTGGGAATTATGACTCTAAATCCTCCCCTCCGTATTGGACTTGGCCTTTAGTGCCCTTTAGTTGGCAGTTGGAAAACTTAAGCTGCCAAATAGGTTGAGAACATTTACCTCTGGGCGTCGATGGTTATACAAGAGCTTTCTCGAATCTTGCGATACTTTTACGGTGGATGACTATCACTTATTGCTAATTTTTGCAAAATTTGTAATCTTGGATTGTTATGATTATTACAGTGTGGGACTGGAATACGTTTATTTAACTCACGGAGAGACGCAATTGCATTTGTGTTTAAAGTGATGATTTCGTTTCTAAAATTTTTTTGACTGCTGTCAATGTCACGATTTTTTTTTATGATTAATGAGCTGGGAGATTTGTTTAACCTCGTGAGCGAACCACTCCCACAATCTAAATATTTTGCATCCTATTTTGTACTCTTAATTAGTAATTAGTAATTAGTGTGTTACGTAGGTTTTTACAATTGTTTTCAAGTATTTGTCAAGTAGAATTCGAGGCTTTGTCAAGATGTCCCTTGTTTGTCCAATTGTAATTACCTAGCCAGAGTAATTAAAGGATGACATCAGCAGGATGTTAGTTTTTTCAGACTTATTCTGCAAATGGATTGGATATAGAGGACGGGGTGACAATTGCAAAATTTGCCTACAACTATAGGCTCAAGTCATTAGTACTCGAGTCGTTTCTTTATTTTAAATTACTTGTTTTTTATTCATCTCATTGACGGTATGGAATTTTCATTAAAGGAGAACAAGTCCATTGAATATTTTATCCCAAATGTTCTGCCATATTGAGGGCAGCCACAGCCTCAGCCATGTCTTGGACTAAAGAGCTCGATTGAAGGTATGCCGAAGGTCTCGGCTTCGATGGTTTTCCTGGCCTATGAGTTTCTTGGACTACTATCGGCTTTTTTGAAGGCACAGGGACAGCAGTCGATGTGGCAGTGGTCAACGGGGCTGCGGTCAATGGGGCGGCGGTCGATGCGGCAGTAGTCAACGGAGCTGCAGTCGACGCGGCAGTGGTCAACGGAGCTGCGGTTAATGGGGCATCAGTCAAAGGGGCAAGGGTCGAAGGACCTTCCGAGGCAGAAGGCTCTAGAGTTGGAACTGGTGCAAGGGTTGAGGGTGCCTCTGGTGGAGCAACACTTGTAGCTGATGACTCCGCCGAAGGGGCTACGCTGGACAACTCCGCTGGGGGAGCAACGCTAGTAGCCAGAGGTTCCGAGGCTAAGGCAGTACTAGAAGCCACAGGCTGCTCTGACGCTGGAGGTGCTGGAGTCGGTTCTTCTTCGGGTACTGGAATGGCCGTAATTGTAACCAAGTATGCTACCAAGAGCCCGATGATGACTGAGTTCTATTGTTATTTATGAATTTACAAACATTTATATTCATGCCATTTTAAATGCTTTATTTTAAAACGTACCTTCATGATGTCTGTATTCTGGTAATGCCCTTATGAGGTTTTATTTAACAATTGGAATCCAATAGGACGAATTTTGAAATACTTCTTCAACCAGGCAAGCCAAACTGAAATGAATCCGATTGCCTCTAGTAAATTTAACTACAAAAGAAATCGACATCTTTGAGTCTCATCGGATTGGACCTAATGACCAATTAATCTTGAGGAATCAAACATCTCCACGCAACACGTTAAATCCATACAATTGCCATTTCAGCCTTAATTCATCAGTGCGTTGAAAATATCAAAATCCACCTAATTACTAATTACAGATGAAATCAAGTAATACGAGTTTCCTAATTATAGTTAATTAAGCCATAACGCAGATAACTATTTCCCAAACTCCCTGGGTTAATTCTAATTAAGTTAAGCCATAGCGATGGTATTTTGAAACTCCTCCTTGAGCTGGGTAAAGGAAGGCCTCTCTTGTGGACAAACCTTCAGGCACTTTAGAATGATGTGGTATCTAAATAATTAAATTGTAATTAGATTAGTGAGTGTAATTACAATTAATTAGTTAATTGCTAAGTGGTGCTTGACGTGCATTTCTGGAGTGGCATGCCTCGGGCACTGCATCCTCAGTCCGTTTTCCAAATCTTGGATGAATTGTCCAGAGAAGGTGAGGCCTGGATAAGGGACGTCTCCAAGGGTAAATATTTCCCACAGGGTTATGGCGAATGACCAAACATCCGTTTCAGAGGAAAAGGTCAAGTGTCGAAGGGACTCTGGGGCCATCCATCTCCAAGGGAGGGGAACTTCGGGGTCAAATGTCTCTCCCATTTCATGGTACAATTTCCTTGATAAGCCAAAGTCGGTTATCTTGATTTTCAAGTCTGAGGTTAGGAGGATGTTTCTGGAGGCTAGGTCGGCGTGGATTACCTATGAGTTATGACACAGATGATTTCAGGGCTCATCATTAATTTATTTAATGACGGACAGACAGACAAACAGACAAACAGACTATTAACATCAAGCATAAAATAAGTATTTTAAAGACCCTTTTCCCAGCCAAGTACTCCATCCCATTGGCAATCCCAAAAGACCATGTTAGCAACATTGAAAATTGGAACACAAAATCCACTCCAAACTCCTTCCGACTATCCACACCGAGGTCACATCTACAAAGTATCAAAGTAGTTAAGTACCTACTGCTTTTTCAGCAGAACTCCCTTAGGCCTTATGTGACTAAGCAAAATTCTCCTCACCTAGGCTTACTGTCGATCAAAACGTGAGTGGACACGTAATTCAAATTATTCACAATGTTCATTGCAACTGGCGATACGTAGTTCAAATTAGAAGTGCTTATCGGATTTGTCTCGGGTGGACATTGGTAACGACTTCGATTCTTTACCAAGAACTTGTCCAAACTCCCTTCTCCACAAAGTTCCAATGCGATGGCCACAATTCCTAAGTAAATTCATCAAAATTTTATTATGCAAGTGAACGTCTACAGGCCCGTTCATGGGCCTGTATTCATAAGGACTTTTGAGAATGTCAAAGTTCTATTTATCGACAGAATCATAATTATATTGTGGCCGTCTGAGTCTATTAAATCGTATGATTTATTCAGCCTTAAGATCCTTAAGTATTTATGGAGGAGTAGAAATACTAACAGACATTTTAGCGAAATTACAAAGCAGATTATGAGCTGGTTAATTGACCTGAAGTTAGTTAACCAAATTCTCTGACCTTGTCCGAGCTTTTCGGTGCAGGCCCCGAGAAGACAAATGATATTCTCATGCTCTCCAATGTAGCTAAGAATTTTGATTTCAGAAAGCAAGTTCTTGATGTCGATGATACTGCTCGTGGTTCCGGTCGTTTTGAAGGCCACGTCCTGGACAAACCCTTCCACTCGGCCCTTGAACACAGTCCCGGACTGCCCTTTGCCAATTACTTTGGTCTCATCTAAAAAAAATTCATTAGCTTACTTTAACTTATTAAAAGCATTTGGTATTTAACACGGATTCCCCTCGTTTTATAGTAACGCAAACGCAAGGACTATGGATTCCTCTTAGGAGTCCTATACAGAAGACCCTAGTCTACAAGGGGAATCCAGTGTCAAACTGTCGTAGGGATTGTTTCGAAAGTGGTTGTCTACCAATAGAGAAATGATCCTTGGCAATTTCGTACTTCCTTTTGTCATAAGGAAACTGCAAGGCGATGATATTGTAGTCCCCCTCATCATGGAGTTGATTAGAAGGGAGCCCTTTGAGGAACATGTCCAAGTACTTTTGACTCAGCATCGCTTGGGATTTCTTTGGATTCATTTCAATTTTAATAGATTTAACTTTTAAGCAATTATTTAAATAATGTCATTTGGGATTATAAATATTAGAAAGTGCCACCTTTGCCTTTTGAAGTCGGTAAGACATGCATGCGACGATAATGACGAACGCTACACCAAGTCCGGCACAGCTCCCAAGTAGAATTATAACCGAAGAGCTCATCGACTTGTTAGCTTTATCCGATTGTGAATCCGAATCTAAAAAATGTTAATCCAATTAAAATATGGAAATAACTAAAAGTTAATTTAAATTACCTAAAACACACTCCAAGGGAATCTGTAGGGTCCCATTTTCTGAAACAAGTTCAAAATCCTCGTAAGTTAAAAATGACCTCTCAATCCCAAGCCGTTGCAACTCCTCTCGGATATTCCCATAACGATTTCGGTTTAAACCCGGATTTTTTTAAACCAATCAAAACTCACCGATTTGCTCATCCTTAGCCAAAATCATTTCCTGGTCCGGAATGTCTAAAAGCAAATTCTACAATCAACTGCTCATTCCTCAATCAAGGCCCGGTGGGGTCATAGAATATTTTGAATCATATTTTGAAACCTGTCACTTTCTCCACATAATCCCCCGGGACAGAATTATCGACCCGCTTCCACCACCCATAATGAGCCTCAGACCCGCACAAACCCCCATTCGGGCTTTTCTTATCCAGAATCTTCAAGTTATTCTTCCAAGGCTCGTCAAAGGCGGCAAACATGTAGAGGTGGAAGTGGTTCCCTTGAGCCCAGTCACTCATCTCGTGCCAGTAGCTCCCCATATTCTTCAAAGTATTGGGCAGCTCATTTTCACTTCGACCTCTACTTGGCCAACCCGTCTCCCCTATGATCTCAATCTCTGAGTTTAGTTTCTCAGCCGCGATTTTAACGATGCTGAACTTGTCCCCCACCTCCGGCGCTATCCGGGGCATCGTCCTCTTCATCTGCTTCATCGACGGCTTTATGCAGCAGATTATAAAGTCCGATGCTCTCACAAGCTCTTGAATCGTCGAGTTGAGTTCAGCAGGTTGGGAGCAGGTGAGGTCATTGGTCTTGCAGTATAGTCCGTACCTGTAATCGTAGCTCTTATAGATTTTGGAACTTTGAAAAGGTCTAGATTTTAAAATCTAGATTGAAAGTCTTACGCATCTTCAGAGCGGGTGTTGGATATCAAAGCTTTGTCACAGTTGATTAACCTAATCCCGACCTGAACTTTTTGTGGTGGTGGGGGTGATGCCATTGCTGTTCGGATTTGTTTCAACATCTTGACCACCTTGTCGAACCCTCCGGAAGTGAGTTCTTCAATTTTGAAATCAACCTGAACTGATATGGCCCAAACTGTTTGGGGAAACACGGCATTCGATTCCTTTGTGGCTGAAATGACATTTTCGAGCTCTACATTGACAAACTCTTCGTCATAGTCGGATTGACGAAAAACCCCGAGGACGGTCTGTAGTTTATGGAATCCGGCTGCCTTGTTCATCTCCGCGATTATCAAAGGTAGTTTGGAGGCCTCCATCCCTGTTTTCCATGTTCTTTTCTTCACTATCAAATCAGAATGGGTTATCAATTAAAATTGTCAAGTTTTAAATTCTTAGGCACATTTAAGGTAAAGGGTCATATCCTCAAATCAGAGCCGAAGACGACCTCATGCTCAGTCCCATCTAAATTAACATTGGTATCCTATGAGGTTGGCCCTAATGCAACGTTAAAGATATGACCCTTGAGCTTTAAGTTGCTGTACATGAGGCCATTCCGTAGATGGAAATTTGGGAGAATTTCGTCGAAACTAGTTCCAGTTGAGCTCGGAATTCCGGCATGGAATAGTCCCACCAGTTCACGGGGCACAGACCATCGGCACATTGCTCTGGGTACTTGTCGAAGCCCGAGAATATGACCCCGATCCAGTTAGGATTTATTTGGGGCTCCTTGGACGTGTCACAAATACATGTCCCTGATAGGTTTTTCAAAAACTCCTGAAATTAATTCCATACTTATTTAATCCAATCCATTTCGACAGCCGCCCTTCAAAGGAAATAAAAGGGTTTTAAATTCTTATCGAAACTTGCCGATAAAACAAGTTGGACCCATGTGCCCTTGTTAAAGCTTTTCCCAACAAGTTCCTTACAGGGTTTGGTTTGTTCGTATTTTTTTACTTGTAGAGTCTTGCAAAGGGTTAGATGACAATTTCTGTTGACTCTAGCATTAAGAATTATGTTTGTGTCTACTGGTTTGTGACACTTTTCAAAAGTATTCCTCACAACATCCACGACATTGACCCCCAAAGTTGAGTTCAATTCCAATCCCTTATGTCTATCCATATAAAACCCACTACCACAGTCTGATGTCAGTGATGTCTCAACTTTTGTCAAACGTGTCGACTGAGGTTCCTTTGCAAGAGCAAGAGAGAGATTGGCACAATGTCTCAAAACTGTCACATTGCTCAGATTATGTGAGGAATTCGACCCTACGGGCCACGAAGTTGACCTTCTGCTCCAGTTCAGGATGAGTAAGAGAAGGGACGCTGTAGGAACCCTTAGTTTTGTCATTGTTGTATTTTTGTCCTGCTTTTAAGACTTATTCAGTTTTGAACTTGGCAAATTTCATTTGAGTTGTGATAAAAATCTCTTTTGTTAGAGCCAGAAACATGGAAATTGGCTATTTTAAATACAAAAAATATCCCTGGAAAACTGATTTGTAAACTAGAAATTATTTAATGTTTAAATTAGACTTTAGGGACTAGGGCTGTTGAGGCTTGGACTAAATATCCAAGCTTATTTTACTGACGGTGATAATATTGTTGATGAAGATTGGGCGAAGTGCAGACTTTGGAGGAGAGATGCTATAAATCTATTCCACCTCTTCACAGAATTGTGTGTTGAATACGAGTTGAGGATGACGGCAGTTAGTTGCTAGTTAGTTAGTTTGAGAGAGAATGATCAGTTTGTGTAACGCAATAGTAACGCTTCTTCCCTATGAGCTTTACTATTGCTTAGTACAAACTGATCATTCTCTCTCAAAGTAACTAACTAGCAACTACTTAACTACGGTCTACTCTACCAAAGAGGAGCATAGCATGGCTATTCTGTGAGTTTGGGCAGCTTGGGGCACCTTGGCTTGTTTCTTAGGAAATAGAGAGAGAGGGTCCAGTCCCTCGGTCTCCTAACGGCTTCGTTTGTTTTGAGTATGCAAGTGTGGGCAGGCTTGGTAATAATTAGCTAATCAACAATTACCGCACGTTAAGCTATTATAATATGTATAATTTAATAAATGACTCGTTTTACATCACCGTCTGCATTTGTAATCATTTTAATTTATTTACGAACCGGACCTGGGAGAAGGCCAAAGGATTTTTGTAATTACTGGATATCTTTTAGGGAATTTGCTTGTAATGACTCGGGATATCTTTTAGGGAATTTGCTTGTAATGTGTCAATCCTAAGGGGGATTTTCGTGGTTACATAGGTCGAGAGTTTTTGGTACTAAATATTTATGGGTCGACTATCCATAAAATTGTTATGGCTAGAGACACATGTGGTTTCAATTGTATTCCGTTATTTAAGTGCTTGGAGATTGAAAAAATTATACCATGCAGTAAAAATGGTATTATATTTTTTATACTTAGTTTATTTCAGGATGAATGAGCAAGAGATGAACCAGTCATCAAAATTCATGTTCACTTAACAGTATAAGTTAATAATTAATTATAGTCTATTATAAAAGCTTAGTAATAATTTTTATGGTTCGTGTCTCCAATCTACGGGACAGGGGAAATTACTAATAAGGATTTCATACTTCATTCCAAACTTTGTGTCCATTTCAGCAGTCTCAATGATTCTCTAAGGTTTGACTTCTTGTGTGGAAGTCGCCGCAGATTTTTCTTCCTCTTTCCCACTAGGAGTTTGTTTAGGGAGGATATCACTTACTGGCTTCATTGTAGTCCGTCTTGTTGCCTTCAAAGGGGATTCTTCAGATTCACGGCGATACCTTTTGCTGTTTATTCGGCTTGAAATCTCAGATGAATACCCGGAGGCCTTGACGACGACAGGGGCAGACTGAGCAGAATACCCGGAGGCCTTGACGACGACAGGGGCAACCTTAGCAGAATATCCAGACGCTTTGACGATGACAGGGGCAGAGTACTCGGAGGACTTGACAACCACAGGGGCCGGCTCTGCCGAATACCCTGACGATTTGACAGCCACGGCGGCGGGCTTTGCGGAATACCCAGAGGACTTGACGACGACAGGGGCGGGCTTTGCAGAATACCCGGAGGACTTAACAACCACGGAGGCTGGCTCAGAATATTTAGAGACTTTGATCGTAGGGGTCTCGGAGTAAGTGGAGTCGCTAGCCCCTTGAAGATTTTTACCAGCTCGACGCCCATTGTATTTGGATGACCTCAAAGGAGTGGCAACCTTTCGAGCTGCAGATCCAGTGTATCCGGAGGATTTTGGAGTCTGAGTTCTCGTTCCAGTGTATTCAGAAGATTTAATAGCAGGGGCTGCTGTTCCAGAATACTCGGAAGATTTAACAGCAGGGGCTGCTGTTTCAGAATACTCGGATGATTTAACAACGGGTTTTAGAGTTCGAATTCGGGTTCCATAGGCTGACCGACGATATCTGTTGCTTGAAATTCGGATTGGAGCTCCGGCCGAGTATTCGTCATTTGCAGGACTGCTGGGTGAATACACGTCAGATACGATTTCAGGCTCGGCTGCAGGGGCCACATAACTTCCCTCTGACGATTCATCGAATAGAGATGAGCCATAGCTAGACCTGACTGGGGCTGCTGCCCGGTGGGAAAGGCGGACCCGAGGAGCAGACCTTATCGGAGCAGATTCAGAATAGCTTGCTGAGCTTACAGGGGCAACCTGTTCATAACTTGCTGCGGGTACCAACGGAGCCTCTTCAGCGTATGTGGATGACCTTACTAGAGCAGCTTCAGCGTGCATGGATGACCTCACTGGAGCCTCTTCAGCGTAACTGGATGACCTCACTGGGGCAACTTTAGCGTGCTTGGATGACCTCACAGGGGAAGCTTCAGCGTGTGTGGATGACCTCACAGGTGCTTCTTCGGCGTATGCGGATGACCTCACAGGGGCTTCTTCAGCGTATGTAGATGACCTCAAAGGGGCTACTCGAACGCGGGCTCGGGTTGCTGGCTTTGCATGTCTTACAGCAAACTTCACCTGAGCCCTAGTCGGGGTTTCTCCATCATATTTCAATGACCTTACAGCCGATGATCGGCTACCTGAGTAACCTGATGACCTTACAGGGGCTTCTTCATATTCCGATGACCGCACAGCCGATCTGGTTCCCGAGTATTCAGCTGACCTTACAGGGGCTGATTCTTGATACTCCGATGACCTTACAGCCGACCGGGTTCCCGAATATTCAGATGACCTCACAGGGGCCGATTGCTGATACTCTGAGGACCGCACAGCTGAGCGGATGGCCCCATAGTTAACTGACCTCCGCATAATGGGCTTGGCAATTTGGGACAACGCTTGAGAACCAGTTTCCTCACCCTCTCCCCGCATTTCCGGGTCAACTTTGGCTTCGTCGTCGGTATTCATGGGATCTTTGATGAAGGCAGTGAAGGCCTCGATTTTACCCGGAGGGGCATCTTTCCCCATCCCACCCTCATCAAGTTTAGCTTTGATGTGGAAAATGCCCATTTCCGGGGATTTCTCTCCAGCATCCGTGTTCCCTTCGAGACAATCTTCTGGAGCTCGTAGGAGTCCATGCTTGTGATGCTTATGCTCATCCATCTTCTTCTCAGGGATTTCCTCACTTGTCCCTTTCTTTGAGTCCTTGTCCTCAGGAGTGACGATAATTTTAGTGGACTTATCTTCCTTTACAAGGGGCATTTCGTCAATTTCTTCCTTTTTTGGAAGGATTGCCTTGTCTTCTTCTTTCAGGGGCATTTTTTCCAACTGTTCATCAGCTTTGGTGGACACATTAACTTTAGAACTGTCCTCAAGGGTAGGTTTAGCTAGTTCGAGTTTCTTTTCAGCCTCTGGGGATGGTACTGTAGGAGTGGCAATGGTAGTGGCGTTATTATCCAATGGAGTCAGAATAACAGCTTCTCGTCTCATTTGTGACCTCATCTCAGTCTTGGCCGTCACTTTCGACATGCTCATGGTGATCATATTTTCGACGGCGGCTCTCCTTTCCCTCATGGCGGGTCTCGTCATCTTGATGTTGGGCATTTTCGACATCGGTGCCATGCCCATACTGCCCATGCCCATTGTCTCGTCAGGGTTGGCAAGTGCTCGCCTCTGTCTCATGGCAGATCTCGTCATCATCATGTTGGGCATTTTCGACATCGGTGACATGCCCATATTTGTCATCATACCCATGGTTTCAACGGGGTTGACCAGTGCTCGTCTCTGTCTCATGGCGGGTCTTGTCATCTTCATGTTTGGCATTTTCGACATGGGTGACATGCCCATACTGTCCATACCCATGGTTTCGGCAGGGTTGACCATTGCTCGTCTCTGTCTCGTAGATTCCTTGGCCACGGTGATGGGGATTGTGGAAGAGTCTTTCAAAACGGCCTCTAGTGTTGTGGATGCCTCGGTAGTAGTGGTTGTAGTTGTGGTTGTGTTCGTGATATGTGTAGCATAGCATCCCACGATCACAAGGGACAAGATAAGGAAAGTCTGAAATAAAAATTGAATGTTTTAAAAGATTTATTGATGGATTGATTGATTGATTTTTTTCCACTCGAATTTGAATACTTACTTTCATTTTGAGATGTTGATCCTTGAAAATATTTTACAAGATTGAGGATAAATAACTCCTGGAGGAGTTTCAGCTGCAAATGCTCCAACTGACTGAGTTCCATCGTCCAAATGCAATCTTGTCTTATATACCCTAGGTAAGTTGCAAGAGTAAACAAAGGTCATGATAATATGCTAATACTAATAAGGGTACCCCCAATCCACCAAGTCTCAGCATCTGCAGAGACTGTAAACAAAATTTGGAAAATTCCAGATATCACTTGCCCACACGGTTTTATGATCATCGTGGCTATTGAAAGATGAAATACCAGGAAGACACGGAAAACACAAACAACCCTCTCTCATTGTCCAGCTCTTTTAAGGGCTTCGGAGTTACGTATTTTCATTGAGTTGAAGGGTCTGAGGAAGAATAATATTTTCTAAAAGGGTGAAGGCCACCTTCCCTTGCTTTATTGATTATTGTGGCAATCTCTTCCTCTTGTAGTGCCCAGTTAAGGGCTCCCAACAAATTTTGAGTGTTGTGCTGTATTGTAATTTATTAATGTGTTAGTAGATTCAAAATAAAGGGTATTCAAGCAAGCCATGCTTGAGTCCTCCTACCCTTTACCTGTCCATGACTCCATGCCCTAGCTGAAGGTCGGATCTTAAAGGTTGTATACAGAAGGGGAAATTTGTTTGGGCGGATTGGGATTCAGGAAGTGACATTTTGAATACATTTTCAAGTCCCTGAACTTGGCATACCAATTGCAGATCAAAACAATGCTCATAAATTAAACTTTAAGGGTTCAATCTGCCTTCCATTTCATTTTCTCCCTGTTTAATTACAAGTGTTCAAATTATCGGTGAGACATTAACTGATCGACAATTCTTTGTGTTTGAAGCCATTTTGAACCGTAATTTATGAATATGTTTCTACGGTTTGTGGTAGTCAATGTCACGACATTGGAGGACTTGAGAAAATCAATGAATCAATAGTCCTTAGACTTATCCACGAGTTCCACAAACACTTTGTGTGTACTTCAAACTTTGAATGTAAACTGTAAGACACTTGAGTTAGGACATCGGCAAGGCTCATTCACAATCTACGTCAGCCTATCAACTTTCGAAATCCCTTGCGCCTTCTAGTCCGGATTTAATCAAAGCTAACAAAACTCCTTACCTTTGAAATGTCATTTTATAAGCGACCCTGAAATATCATCGATGCATTTATATCGGGGCACAATTTAAAAGGGACTGATGTGAACAGGATCTTCAAGTAGACTTCGTCCATCAACCCTGTAGCCGCTTCTCAACTCTACTTACTTAAAAAAAATGCCTTCTAAAAAATTATAACCTTGTAGTCAAAACAAAGTTTATTTCACTCGAAACTGGAAATGCCTCGACTGCTCACAAAAATCTGCTGCTTTTGCGGGTCCCTTCGAACAGGGACTTGGATCATAGGGATCCTTAATTTTGTAAGTAGTTAGCTTTATTCAATTACTAGATTGATTTAATTTTAATTCTTTCAAAATCGTAATTAGGTTGGAAGTGTGGTCCTCATCATCTGGAATGTCTATTGGATCATTAGCACTCTCTTAGGATTGTCCAGACCTTCAAGTTCGGTGGGTTCTGAAGAGACATATGACGAAGATGAGGATGGTAAGTATTTGTAAGCATGGACAATAATTTTGAGGTAACATAATGGTACAGAGTCACAATCAGAAGCCAAAAATCCCAATACCGCAACCTCCCTAATATTATATTTTAACTATAAACCCGTATACACGTAGGCTTAGAGTTTCAAAAAATGTTTTTTTATGAGATTCCGGAGCAACGATTTCATTATACACTTGGACTCTCATCATATACTCGATCTGTTTGGCAGAGGGGATTTTTCGGCTAGGAGTCAATACTTATCTTCTCGTCGGACTTTATACCGTAAGACGTGAACATGGAGTAAGTATTTGACACTGAGTCTCCCTCATAGACAGAATCTGAGGTTCCCTCCGAATTATCTCCGTGTAACGGCCGCTCTCCAAGCCCACTTGAAGAATAATGGCTAGCAATTTGGGATTATTTATGAAGGAGACTTAATCTCAAATATTGCCGATTCTTAAATACTAATAAAAATACCGTTTGTTAAAACTGCATACGGTTTGCAGGGAAAGGTCAAGTGCGTGAGGATGTGGTTTCGTGTTGGACTCTTCCTCTTGGCATTTCAAGCCGGCTTGTTCATACGCCAACTCTCAGAAGCGAACTACATTGAAGGGGCCGTCTACTCGGGATTAATTGTCCTCCCGAACATCTACTGCCTAATTGTTGTCCACTCATTTGCAACTCAGCTCGAGTTCCTCACCACCCCGGGCTCAATACCCCCAGTAGCAGTTAAACCACTGGGGCCTTAATCCTTTGGAAATTAGAGCAACGAACTTGAGGGGATTTTCAAAATCCATATAATTTCAAAATCCATATAGATTAAATAACCATGAATAAATTATGAGAACATATTGTTAGCTTTAATTTATACTTTGACCTCTGCTTCTGCTGAATGTATTTCAAGGTAGGGAGTTCCCAGGTCATGAAATTAGTAACCTTATGACCTCTGGTAACAGTTATGATTATGAGGGGGTTTGTTTGCTAACAGCTTAAAAATGAATAGATTCACAGTACGGAACCTCCCATATAAAATGTAGGATATGGGATATTTTATTTATTAACAAATTACAAGGTCCGAAATTCATGTAATGCAACGGGTCTTATAAATAATAAAAGCTCCCGGGTAAGTCTTTACTCAAGCAGGCGGGTTAAAATCAACTAGTTAAATTTGGAATAGATTTTTTTAAACTAATATAATTCGTCAAGAATCGTATGAATTTTAATGCTAGTGATTAAAACTGATACGGAAACCGGGTATTTAAATCCCTACGCTTGTGCAATTATCAAACCAATTAAATATTAAACCTCTGGAATTTCCCCAATCGATTAGTCACTGAGTCGATTAGTTAGATCGATCTTTGAGTTTAAATGTTTCCTTGTCCCAGTTTAGATTGTAAATTTACTTGCACTCTGGTCTTTTCCGTTGTCGGTCCGATGCAATTAATGAATTGCATATGACTGACCAGAGGCGG
This sequence comes from Agrenia bidenticulata, assembly GCA_034694785.1. Lineage (NCBI taxonomy): Eukaryota > Metazoa > Arthropoda > Collembola > Entomobryomorpha > Isotomidae > Agrenia > Agrenia bidenticulata. Next base: position 9,046 of record JAQFYM010001179.1, on the reverse strand, counting down.
ACAGTAAAATTTATTTCCCTGTTTTCAAGAGTCCCACAAACGGGTTAAGTTAGGGTTTAAATTATTTGAATTGAAAAATAAGAAATCCACCTTTCAGCTCACTGGAGATCATGACTGGAAAATTTGTAAGCTTTGATTTGTGAAAAGCAGTAATTAATATACAATGTATTTGGGGAAAAAGTATTTAGACAAAATGTATTTGGATTTTTTTCGCAGAAAATTCAAGCCCTGATAGTTGTGGCGGTGGTATCCATATTTCTTCTCGATTTCTGTGAAGCCAGGGCCGGGGTCGGGGCCGGACCTCGAGGGGGTAGAATCGGAAGCACGGGTTCAAAATCTCCAGGAGCTTACAGACCAAATGCGGGATTAATTCCTTCCACTGTTGGGAAAAAGTCGGGGAGTCCCGCGTCATTGTTGGTCATTTCGAATCATTCAAAAGGATCTTGGATTATGGTGACGTTATTTTTATATGCTTTGATCTGATTGTTGTTTTTTTTGGCATAAAAATTTAAGCCTTATTGATTTTAATTTATAGAATTTAAATTTAAACTAATTGCCCGTGCTTTAGAATTAGTGTATAAGTTTATTTTGAATGAATAAAATAAACTGATGCGTTCACATTATGTTGTGCTTTGAATATGCAGAGATATTTAATAGTTAATTAAGAAGGAATCAAGTCCTCTGACCACAAACATGAAAATTAAGAAAATGTTAGGGAAAAATTGTGATTTGGGACATGTGAAAAATGGCCACCACGTTTTATAATATAGGACGCACTAATGAGTCTTGACTCAAAGCTATATTCCCTAATTATGGCTGTTTAAAATATTTATAATGGCTAAATTCAATTAAAATTTTGTGACTGAAACCGATTTGAAAATGACAAAAATCTTTAAAATCTCTTTTATATTTTCTACAATTTTGAAACTTACAAAACTGCTAACCTTCAGGACCAACTCAGATTTAAAAACTAAACATAATTAACGGTAAGTATTATAGATTGCATTGGAATATTTTATCTAAAGGCACAAATGTCGTCCGTCATACTTGTCTCTAGCCATATTTGTCGCATCTCCGGTAAATCTAACTAACCAGCATTTCTGCATCCGAGTGAGTTTAACTGTTGGCAACAGTATTCAAAAATTATTTCTCAAAAGCTAGTGAAGATCAATGTCCCTCTCTTTGGACCTTCGTCCTTGCTTAAACAAACACTGGAGATAGTACCACCACCACCACCCATGATTATTATATATACTAGCAGCCAAGACAGGAATTCTCTTGATTACATTTGTGAGAGGAGCAGGTGTGCTTTTTTGTCGCAGGTGTATCACTGACAACTGTCAATAAATGTTGATAAGCCCTTGAGATAAAAAAAATATCATTTCCTATACACCTAAAAACGACACTTCTGATGATCCAATAGTTTACATGATGATACTTTGACCCCCTATAGAATAAAGGTAAAAAACAATCATTGCCACCACTTGAACCTTATCTCAGGCTTCATGGCACGAGAAGAAAAGTCAATCCAGAGCTTCCAAATATAAAAATCCCAGTAGGCAGACATTATTAAAGTCCCAAGCCCCAAAGCGTCAGTAATAATAAGGGGACTCAAGTCAATTAAACTAGCTGGGGACAGTTTGGGGATTTTTTTAAAAGAGAATTTTACAAAATGCCTCCAAGTCCTAATCCAAAGGATCCTGGGTCACCGGTGGCTGGACCTATGGACAATAGAAGGGTTCAGTTTGACTCGGGCTTGAAGACAGAAAAAAGGGACAAGGGAAACGAAGAAGGCAGTGGGGGTCGGTGTGAAGAAGATGGGATTGGAGAGTCGAAGGTTCTTGAGTGGTTTTCCAATCTAAGTTTCTGGAGTGAGAAATATGATAAGGAGATTGAAAGATTTTGGGCCAAGATTCCGTCAGTTCTAGCAACTGCTTTGGCTTCCATTGCTGTCTTCATTTTTGGACTTACTGCTCGAGGTGACTTGTTAACAAAATCTGGAGAAAATATTCTCAACCATTTACAATAATTTTAATCAATTTTGAACAATTAAAATAATTTAAATTGGAATTCATTGTCAACAATTGCAATTAATATTTTAACCCCCCCTGTGTAGTACGTGTGCTATTCGTTGAGTCAATAATTGACCCTTTTTTTGACCTCTGTAGGAGATTGGATGATCTTTGGTGTGTACTTTATGAAGTACTTGCAAACATGGGGGAGCCCTACGTACAAAGAAGAATCGGATGAATTAATAAACTCCACCCAAGACTGGCTCAACATAAGATTCAAAGGGTACTGGAATACCCTCATCTACTCCGTCTTGACATCCTACGTCATTTACTTTGGAGTTGGAGGCTTTTTACACGTAAATTTTCATTGTAACCCATACCTTTTAAAATAATTTAATTACAAGTCTTAATCGCTTGAAAATGAATGACCATAGTGGTACTACTACGTCCGACAACGGGATCGACCCGAGACTTGGAAGTGTCAGCCCACCAAATGGCTCAGTCCCGCTCTAGAACGACATGAAATTATGGTCGGCTCTATTAGCCTCGTTTTTGGGAGGTAAGTCCTTTCTGAAAAATGGTCGACAAATCTGTCGACCTGTTGAAACTATCGACAAGATCGAATCCTGCGCTAATCCTTAAATCCTTTCCAGCTGTATTTCAGCAGCTATTTCGACCTACGTGATCAACGGAGGGGAAGCCATTTGGCTCTATGTTAATCCTGGAGACTACGGCTACATCTGGCTCGTCCTTCAAGTCCCAGTCGTCTTTATGATGACAGTGAGTATTTCAAAAGTCAATTCACAGGCTTTAGTATCTCTTATTTAAAAACGAATGATTGTAGGACTACTTGACCTACTGGCACCACCGGATGTACCACACCCCCTTTCTCTACAAAAACTTCCACAAGCTTCATCACACGTACAAGCAGCCGACAGCCTTCTCCGTCACCGCAATTCACCCCGTGGAGTTCATGCACATGCAAGCTGTCCTCCTCTCTCCCATTTTTATTATGCCTGTCTTCTGGGGTAAGAACCCTCTTTGACCTTTAACCTATAGTTATTATTCAGCCCTTGAGCTCTAAAATAGACATGTCTCACAGTACCCCTTTCTTAGTATCGGGCTTTGACCCATTGACCCTACGCTTGAGTTCTGATGTAAGTAATTGATTCCAGCGGGGTATCCGTAATACCCGGGGATCAATCTTGGACCTTTGACCTATAGTTATTATTTATGCCAGCCGATGAGCTCTACGGTTAGAAACTAGACATGTCTCACAGTACCCCTATAAAGTATCGGGTCAAGCTTAAATTTGACCCATTGACCCTAGTCTTGAGTAATGATGTAAATAATATATTCTAGCAAACTACATTGTGATCATGGGTTACACCTACTACCACGGGATAATCGACCACTCCGGGATCAACTTCAAACGGTACTGGTGGCAGCCGTGGCAGCCGGACTGCATCTTCCATGATAACCACCACCAATACTTCCACGTAAACTTTGGATTCAACATTGAGTTCTGGGACTACCTTCACGGGACTTATCGACGGGCGGACAGGATTTATCGGGAGGATATTTACTACGGATTCGGCAAGGCTGTGGAGGAAGCCTCGGCTAGTGAGCTCAAGAATGAGATGGCGGAGCGGGAGTCGGAGAACCCTTTAGCTTATCCTCAGAATAAATACGAGTACCACTTGGAGAAGCAGCAGATTCACAAGGCAGATTAAGCAACTTCTTCAGAGTTGTCTTTGAAGCTCTCTTAAATGCATTTCATAATTATTGAACACATCAAGGAATAGAAGTGTTGATCTTATGAGCTCATAGCCAGCAAAAACATCAAATAAAAAATATCTTGTGTAGGAGTAGTGAGTAAGTATTTGCATGGGAGACAAGTAATTGAGAGAGAGATGTCCATTGGCATTGTTGACACTAGTAGAGGGGTGGGCACTTAGGGTCAAAGAAGTCCTTGGGGGAGACCAAGCAGAAATTGGGATGAGCCCTCTTCATGAGGAACTCGTTGACGGAGTGAAGCTGCTGGTGGGTGATCCCTCCGTTCACCTTGGCCAAGTACGAATAGATCTCCCAGAAATGCATGTAAGGAATCATAGCATCCACCCCTTCAGGCTGCTCTGTCAACACTTCACAAACGACCTTCATCGTGTCCGCCAGATTCTAAAATCGGACCAAAGGTCAAATAGGACACTTCACTTGCTCAAGCCCACTAAAAAAAGACCTCTGACCTTTCCAATAGCCCCGCAAAAGATCCCAAGGAGTTTCTTCCACTCGATCTCCGTCTTTTCTTCCATCTTTCCGGTCTTGAGGAACTGGTCAAAGGCGTCACCGTCCAGGCACATGGCCACCCATTTCTCACGAACATCCCCAGGCTTAACCTTTAACCTTGAGAGCTCATTCACATCCCGTCCACCCATCTAGAAAACTGGGATTAGTTTGAATGATCTCATCTCAGCAAAGATGATTGAAGAGGTCAGGCAAACCCTTACCTGGTTATTTAAGATGCGGAGGTATCCGACGGTGAGGCCTTCTTTGGATTCCGCCTGAGGATATTCCATCTTTTCCTTGGCAGGTGGGATTCGGCCCTCAGCCATTGCATGGAAGTATGACCCTGTCCATTGGACGAGGTCACGGGGTTGAGTTCGCATAGCTGCTTTTGTGTACTGCTTCAAAATTTCGGGTAGTTTGGGAGGGATTCGAATCTGTTCGGTGCAGAACTTCTCCAGGTCTTTCCTGTTGTATCCGAGTGAGGACATGTCCACCTCCAACGTTGTATCCGTCTGGGACATATTTGTAATGTGGTCTTAGGAAGGGTTTGGATATTTTATTCAGTTTTGGAGAGTGTGACTGCAGGAAAATGAGAAGTTACCTTCAGTTTAGTCTTTGTGAGTTATTTTATTTAACTTGTTATTTGGGGTATGTTCTATTTGTTAATCGACGGCATCTAAATTGTCATGGCACTCATGGCATTGCAGAATTAATTACACATATATTACAATGGAGATACCTTACATACTGGTACCAAAATAGCGATCTATAAGTTGTTCCATTAATACATACAACTTTAATTTATATAATTCGGCTTTATGTCTCGATTATAGAAAAAGACAAGGTACGGATGCATGGGATGCATAGACAATAAGTTTCCGTTACTCACCGTTGAAATATCATTTAAACACTTCTTTACGGTTAAAACGGTAATTTAACTAACCGTTGGTTTCGATGAAATCGATGTCTGGTGATTACAAATTGTACAACCGCCTTGTTCAGTATAATGGGGAAATTACTCTCATTCTGATTATCCTGTTTCCTGTACATGTTGTAATTTTTTTTTATCAAAAACTAATAAATTGGCAAAAATAATTGTGCAAATTTTTGTGCATTAGATTTAATGACGAGTTCAGCAAAATTCAAGCTTCATTATTTTGTCATTTAAATCAAGTAAATTTATTGAATGTAATTTTAATGCTTAAATTTTATTTTAAATTTACCTAACAATTACAACGTTACAACTTTAGTAATTAAGGCCTTCACTATCCGTACAGATAGTAATTGTTACCACATCTTCTAAGTATAGATCCATTTATCTTTAAAAGTGGTTTTTTATCAGAAATTTCAAGGACTAATTTCAAGAGCTTCTCATCTCTTTTAATACTTTTCTCTTTTTGATATTTTTTTAATAGGCTCATCAACACCAAATATCACTATGATTCAAGGTAATTAATTATTATCAATATTATTTTAACATGTCCCATAGTTAAATAGTTTATAAGTGGTGGTGGTGGTGGTGGTATGGGTATTTAATAGATGACCCATCATTTTTTCGGAATGCATTGAACAAGCACTTTTTCATACAATTTTTCTTTGGCTTTTCTTATAACGTTTCTCAAGATCTCGTCTCTACAGAGGAAGATGAGAGATGGATCTTGACTACAAATTAGTAGCCAGTTGGATTCAGAGTTGACTAATCAGATTTTTAAAGACAGCAAAAGTCAACTAAATCGTATTGTAATTTTTAAAATTTAAAATATTAATTGTACTTGCTTTAAACATTTATTTTTAAAAACACTAAGATGGGTCTACCCCTCCCCCTTACGATTCGGGCGAGCTTCTTGCTCTCAGGAATGTTGGGGTTGCAGCTTGAGGGATTTACTGATAGTAAGTGATTCCCAAAACTGAAAGTTCATTCTGATGATAGCAATTCAATTTTATTTTGTTTTTTTTAAATTTAATCAATTAAAATGATATTCAACAGGAAATGGAAAACCCCAAGTGATTCACACCTCAGTGCCCTTTAGCATAAGTTCCAATAAAACACTCGTCACGTCATCAATGGACTTTGGAAAATACGTAACTACCAACAATTCTGGTGGATTAAAAATAATCAAGTTTTCTCACCCATTAGTTAAATAAGATTTACATCAAAATTCTCATTAAATCCCAATTCCATGTTTTAGAAGCTCAGTGCTGCAAATATTCCACGTCAAACTTCATGAAAGTCCATGAACCTCCAAAGTCGAGCTGCGGCTCTACTCTTTGTGTCGCTAATGAGGTCTGTGTCGCTTGGGAAAGTCAGGAAGGGCGATCATTGGGCCTGAAGCGAAGTCATCGACAATCTCCACAGCGAATCCACCAATGTCTTCCAGATGATGTTAGTCTCTCCCAAGTATGACCTTCAGTATAATTTTGAATTCACCCCAAGGGACTTTTTTTCAGGGCCTGCACTACACAAAGATGAGCCCTTCAGGAAAAGAAGCTCTCTGCCCCCTTGGGGAGACTCATAAAATAATCCCCGAGCCTAGAAAGTGCCTTCGGGAAAAACCCGCTTGTCCCTTGGTCTGGAAATATAATTGCGTGGCCGAGTCAGGTGGGTGTAATTAATTTTTTGTGCTTCGTGGAAAATTAAACTAACTGAAATGTGCTGTGTAATTTTGGCAGAGTCCACTCATAGCTGCGAGCTGAAAAAATGTCCTTCAGGGTTTCTCTGCTTGGAGAGCATCCATTGTGGAATTCTCCCACCTTGTGTAACTACAGCCGAGTGTCATCCCAAGTCAGACATTGTTACAAGTAATGGATAAACAAGCCTTCCTCAAGTATTACTTGACAATAGGATTGGAAAAAGCTTTTATAAATGTTCAAGAGAATCCAGCCAGGGAATCAAATTGTCGTTTAGTTCAATGGAAATAATTAAAATCTTTATCATTTATTAGCTTAGTCATGCAAGGTGACTGTGCGAATTAAAAGTTACAGGTAATTTTGAGATATGAACCTCCAAATATTTTATTTAATCTTATGGTTTAATATTCGGTATCAGATTTTTTTTTCTCACAAAAACGGAAACTGCATTTCATACCGAATTTGAATACAATGAGGCATTATTTCCAGGTACATTTATTTTTCAATTGTGATTTGTGACATTTAAGTCAATATATATATACTCTTTAAAAAAAATTGGGCTAAAAGGGTGGTTTCTTTGTGCCTGAGGCTATTCAATACGTTTTAAAATTGTACGCATGTCGGGAAATAGATAAAATTGTATGAGATTTCAAAACTCCGATTGCTATAAAAAATTGAAATTGACTTACAAACAAAATCAAGCGTATTTTTCCAAAGCTTAATAATTTAACTACTAAGTAATTTATCTCGGGCATAATTTCGGGCATAAAAAGCTGCTACTAAATTTACCTCACCAATTAAAAATTTTAAAAATATATTAAATCTTGTAGTAAAACTTCCCTGTACAACTTCATTTAGCCCGACTCCTTTGCACTTACTTAAACTATGATACCTACTCCAAGCAGCTACGAAGGGCCCGTTCGTTTGGGGATTAACTATAAAGTTGGGTCTGTCGTGGTTTCGGTCTAGCTTTGACCATCGTCAGAAATAGAGCGTTACTATTTGACCACGACGACGTGCCATGGCCCGGGTTTTACCTGGTTATCCCGACCAGTTATGATGATGTGACTCACTCTCCGACAACTCTTCCATCAGACTGACAAACCCGGATGATTCGTTGCATCAATCCGTCCAATGAAATTAAAGTGGGAGCTGTGACTCTTTCCCCTTTCATCAACTTCATAATACTCCATAGTGTCATGAGAGTGCACCCATTTTCAATGCTTTAAAAGGATAAGTGAATTGGAATAGGATGGATAGTAAGAATAAGGATGGAATCGGGATAGGATAGGAATTACTTACGGACAAGAAGCTTCGAATTTATGGCATTTTCCATGTAGTTGTTTCATATTTAAGAATTCCTTGATTTTGGGAAATAAACGTTCTGCTACCCTCTTGTAGATTTTGTTCTTCCGAACCACACCCTTCATAATCAAACAGTCATAATATCTTATGGTACCGGATTCGACGTTGACTTCAATGAGGGCAGAATGGTCCCAGTTTCCCTTCAATTTCGGATTCTTGTATTCATGATGTATTGGAATGAAAACTTTCCGAACATCTTGAGGTAAAATAACGTTTTCGGGGTCAAAGTCAACAGTAATCTTTTTCCCAATTTTAAATCCAACTAACCCTGCAGGTAACAATACACATTTTGAGGGAGGAGTTAATTTTAATCTATTGCAAACGAAATTAAAATCATCATCGGTGAGGCCGAAAAACTTATTAAACGACATGGTAAAAAATTGCAAAATTCTCTAAAGAAAATTCCAAAGATGATAAAAATCCCGAATCTTAGATCTCATAACTACCAAATTTATGCACAAATATAAAATTGATTTAAAACCCGTAACCATAGATGCAAAACGTCAAATATTATATTTTCTTCAAACCACATCGAGTGACATATCTTTAGACTCAGAAATGTTCAACTTATCATAAATATCACAGGCAATTGATGCATGACCTTGAATTATACTTGCACTACCTTAGAATTGTCAATTAAGTTCACATGGAAAGGAAATATTCAAACCCCATCGAGTCACATATCTTTAGACTCAGAAATGTTCAACTTATCATAAATATCACAGGCAATTGATGCATGACCTTGAATTATACTT
>JAQFYM010001178.1:0-37961 GCA_034694785.1 Agrenia bidenticulata | reverse complement strand
TAATTATATAAACTTTGTTCTTTTAATTTATTTATACACTTTTTAAAAAAATTCCCATATTATGGCCATAATGGCCAAAACGGGCGGGATTGGAAAATGGGGCTTCCGCCCGCTTACCATACCATATTCCCTATCCCTGCTTCAACATGGTAAACTAATTCAAAATTGTTATCGAGTACATTTTCATATATCAAATTCATTTTTGCCCGTAATTTAAATATATCTTGCCACAAAGATATATAAGTTAATTCCTTTTTTTGCATGGACAGGTTTGTATTATTAAATTTTTTATTTACAAAAATGAAAAGTTGCAATCATTGTATCCATTCTAATTTGTAGCTTATCAGATAGGTGCTTACAATTACATTGTTGAAAATATAAAATTATTTGTTTAATTAAACTATAAAAACGCAAACAGACGTTTTCACGGTGTAGCCAACGTACTTCAACGTGAAAACCCAGTTTTGTATATTCCTCTTCAAATTCATCTACGAGAGCTTTAAAAATACGGTTGCAAAGCGAGCAGTTTTTAATGTGGCTAATCATCTCAACAATCTCTTTAAAAACATTTTGTAAGTTATCATCCAAACACTGTTACACCATAAAACAATTTTATGTATTCAACAATGAATTCCTTTCATATTAGAATTGTGCTTTCGGGCAAGTGTGATCAGGCCCGTGGGGCACACGATCATAGCACATCTCCATCAGTACACATCAAAGTTACATTTTCCATATGTAACCACTTCTACAAAAAAAATCATGTAGTATTAAAAAAATCCGCACCTGTAGTTGTTGTCTTTAATTCTTTGCAAAATAAAAAAAAATTCATAACGCGATCGCCGTCCAAATATTAAATATAACACATAAACTGCGGTTTACCAAACATATTGAAAGTTTCACTGCATGATATCACAAAATACGGGGATTTAAGCAATTTTTTTAATTGGATTTCTATGTTTTCTGACATTTGTAAAGCTTTTCTTTGACATGATCTATTAGACAATGGAAAAGTAATAATTTCTTGAGCTTCTTCTAGTCTATGGTATCGTTCTGCGTATAACTTAAAAGCTTGTTTTATGATTTTCTAGGCTAGCATAAAGGTTTAGAATTTTACACAATATTTTCGACAATATCGAAACAGAGTGATAAGCATTTTTTGGTACATTCAAGGTATCGATTACTATTTCATTTCTATTTAAACCTTGCAGATACCGTTCCTTCAGGAAGATAAAATAATCCTAATCAAAAGTAAAATCAGACTATGTATAACTACAGTAGTCTGCTATCTTCAAGACTGCAACAAATGCATAAAATCGGCAAAATTTAGTAACCTTATAAAAGCATCTAAGCAATAAGAGTATAATATATTTTTTTGTGTAAATAATTTTGTGATATGGTTACTCTATGCTTATTTTCATCTATTGACATTTTAAATACATGTTGATTGCTCTTTTAGTACAAAATTTTAAAGCACCTTGTATTTTATAAGCCCTTTATTTATATTTTCTTAATTTATCTTGCTTGCCTTCCTTAAGACTACGAACAATAATCAAAAAAAAGCTCATATAGATGTTGCCAGAAAACACAAAAAAAAATACAAGTTGCGTGAAAAACGAGCCATTGTGAAATAATTTACAAAGGGGGAGCATTCAATGAGAGAGATAGCCATACAGAATGAAGTTGATTATAACATGGGTAAAAAGTTAATAGGTATAAAAATGAGCTCATGAACTTGGCTAGTTTAATCCAATATTAGATTTTTGAAATTTAATAGAAGACCGAAGCCAAAACTAAAAGTGGATGAATATATGATAAAAAAAACACGATACATAATAATGCTGCTGCCCGTATAAGTAGCCACAAACTATCTTACTTGGCACAGAAGTATGTAAATAGTCACAAGGATTGTCAATTAAATATTAGTTCTTACTTTCTGCGCAAGTCTAAAAAACGAAATCACGTCATCTATAGCCAGTTTCACGGAGAAAAAAAATCGGCAGTTTAAGTAGGATCGAGGAATTTTTGTACATTTATTAGCACATAAAGAGGCTTTTTAATGAAGCAGATATCTTTAATCCTGATGAAACAGGATTATGCATCAAGAACTATGGACGTTTTACATACCTTATAAAGACTAAAGTTGATCACAAGGAAGAAAGGAGAATAGAACAAAGGTGACTTTCGTTTTATCATTCAATTCAAATTGCAAAGATTTAAAACCAATAATAATAGACAAGAGTAAAAATCCGCGCATTTTTAAATCGCATCCGCCAAGCAATTCAACTAGTTCTAATGCTGCAAATCTCTCCTGTTGGCTTACAAGGGGTATTTATACGGTTTGTATCAATGAGGGCAATGAGGAACTTTAAAGAAAAAAACAGAAAGATTCTTTTATTAATGGAAATTTCACGGGACGTCAAATAAAAGAACCCTCCGATATTCGCATCCTGTTTTTTCTGACTTAATGCCACATCTTTTTTAATCAACTTCTGGTTGTCGGAATGATTAGTGTTTTAATGCAAAAATACAAAATGCTTCTATCAAATTTATTAATGATTCAATTATTGGCGACTCTTTTAAATGTAAAGAAGTATTTAAATTACTTATCTCAAAAAAGTGTGCTTTTTGCAAGAGATGCGTTTCAAATATTTCGGGGGCCACTTTCAATAACTGTTGGTGAAAATTTGAAATAATGGATTGTACAAGAGCAATGGAAAATGATACAGAAATCGAAGACATTAATGATACTACTTTAGATACAGAAATAGAGGACCCTATAAAAGACTTCAGTAACATTGAAGAAGTCCTTGATATAATAACACCATAGGAAAGACATGTTGACATATTGTATCATCTTAACATCCTGGAAACACATTTTCATCATGTAAATGGAACAGCCTATACGGCAATAAACGAATTAAAAGAATATTCATGTATCTAGGTTGAAAATTTCTAAATAAAATCGATTATTTATTATTATTTATTTTTTTATCATTCTATTATCATTAGAATTTTGTGAAAAAAATAAGCACTTGTCTTTTCAGCAGCACCATAATAGTTTTTTTTTTTAAATACCACTGTATGTTGACTTTGGTATTGATTGGATAAGTTGCCGTTAATCATACTTCTATTTACAAACTGACTTTTATATGAAAGACAGCATAAAAGATGGTATCCTTTTTTCTTTATATAAAAAATCCAAAATGTAAATAGACCTCTCTATAATTCTATTATGAACAGAAGGTCTTCGTAAAGTGTATAAAATAATAGTGTTACTATTGGATTGTTATTTTGTGGATGTGCCGATTTTCTGCGTCAACTGCTCGCATTATCGTATCGTTTCTAATTGGATATATTTTGAGCCATTGGAAGGACGGAAAAATTTTAAGGTGGATTGTTTTGAGCCAGGTAATAAAGCCTTGATTTAGGATATTTAATCAAATGTAGCGCATTTAACTATATGTTGCACACTGTGCAATTTTTTGATAAATAGCTACATCACATCAATTATAAAAAGATTGCTAAATATGACAATAAATTGATTTTGTATATAGTAAAAAGATAATACACAGTTATGCGGCGCTTGGGTCATTTCATGTACAACTCTGACCCTTTAAAGCTTTGGGCATCATAATACAAGAACAAATAAAAAACGTAAAGTAAAAAATAAATTTACATTTATATGGTATATATTTTAAAGGTAAATATATGATTATTATTAAATAAAAGGTCCTTTTTATACCTTGACTGGCAAATATTTCACGGCCTAAGTTATATGTAAATAATGTTTTTTATTCTTCGAATAATGGCCTTATCTTAAAAACAGTCACCCTTCTCTAATGTGAATACTGACGTGCAAAATTTTCTAATGTTCAATTAGAGTTATGAGTGAACATTCTCTGATAAAACTTATAAAAATACAGCCAAATTATTGTGCTGATGCAAAAAATTGTATATATTGTATGCAAGCTACAATTGAACCTTGTTTTATATGTAAATAATATAATAAAAATTTGATTACTTAATAATTATGACAAATGTTTACATTAACGAGGGTTATAATTAAAAAGTCCTTATAATTTTTACAGTAAAAAATAATACCAAATGTTCACATTATAAAATTTATGCCCCAATTTAAATGTAAGTGCGAACTTTCAAAATGGAAATAGTGTACATTTAAGAAGGGTGACTGTATATATAAACATTTTGTAAAACCTTTACTGTAAATATTTGCTCATAAATACTTGCTTGTAACAAGTTTATTAGGATTTACACTTTTTTGTAAAATAAATCTAATATTAAATAATATAGCCTTCAATAGACACTTAAAAATGGTCTACTTTTTTTTCATTGATTTTACTGTTATTCTTTTTTTACTTTTTCTAAAATTTTTTTTTACTCAATAAACGCGGTACCAAAATGTTTATGGAGGACCAAAACCGTAGTAATACTTTACATACTCTATGAAATATTTTTCCAGGGCTATATATATTTTATTCTATATTATTTTTAACAATGTGTAAGTTTTGTTCACTTTTTTATTTATTTAGAACTAAATCTCACAAAAAAAATATGGATGGGTAAATAGGTATAATTGAGTAAAATGATAATGCAGACACTTTTAATACTCTACCCGACCCACCCATCTCTCTGCCCATTTACCCATGGGTAACAGGATGAGCATTGTAGGTGCCCAGCCTTTCCCCGAGGCACCAAATAAAACATTAACAACGCTTTTTATAAAAATAAATCGTATTACGTTAGGAAAGTTTACACACTAGATTTTTTACAAAGAATTTGCGTTAAGAGACATTAAACTTGATATGCATATTTAAAAAAATCTAGTAACAGCACATAAACATAACTAAAGGCACCGGCTTTGTGTATGTAAGTCAGTTTCAATATTTTGCCTCTGCAAAAATATTATTTAAAATTTCTAAATATAAAAATACAATTCAGTCCTATAGGATATATTTTAAAATATACGTATATTCTGCAGTTTAGATATAAATTCAAAATTTTTTTATTTTGATATTTACTACATTTGGTGTACAGGGAAGCAGTAAAATTTATAATAGGGAGGGAATTTACAGATAAAATACTTTTCTCCTTGTTTTTTAGAAACGAATGCTATTTAAAAACTGATATTGTAAATTAAAGTTAATATACATTACAAAAAACAAGTAAAAGCGTCAAAATTGTATATAAAAATATAAAAACAGGTGCAAAATATACAAAGTTAATAAAAATATTAATAAAACAAAATGCAAAAGTTTTTTTAGTACAATTATTAGACAAGATAATAATACAAAAAAGGTTTTATTTAATATAAATAAACGCAAAGCAACAATAGTATAAGGGTATTATATGACGCAAACTAGGTTTTTTTAAAAAAAGCGTCGTCCTAAATTACAAAAAATATAACAAAAATGCAGCAAATCGAACAAACACCCATAAAAAAAGTTTACTTTTTAAGTTTGACAGTCTCAATAGGGTAAAAACTTTATAATTTGGTTATTTGTCTTTAGTGACAATTTCGAAAAACCATAGTATATATGCAATATCAAGTGTATCGATTCTGACATATACAAGAAACATAAAATTCGAGCCGGTTCACACCAGACATTTTATTGTTTTATTAAAAAAAGCACTTGCAAACTCAAAATTTACGAAATATAGCCCAACATTCATTTGCTGACTAATATTCGGATTATTAACAAAATTAAAAATTTTATGACGTAAATTACTTCTTTATTACAGCTCAATTTTTCAAGGTTCTACAAATATATATATTTTTTTATAATTAAGTTACCTAAAATTTTTTATTAAAGTATCATCGTAAAGATATACGAAAAAAAAAGTATATTAGGAATTGTGCAAGAAATGCATTAATTTTGACGTTACCAGCTTTGTTGTAAACCAAAAATAGGTTCTATGTATGCAATACTAGCAAATTTTAACAAAGCAATTATCTAATTTTTTTTCAGTGTGTAGCACTGAATATTTTATATCACTATAAAAAACATTTCGTATAATATACAATTAACGACCAGTGATATTAACATGTAAATACGTTTATATCTGTGCGTAAGATGTATTTATTGCATGTACATGGTAAATTGTAGTGATGAATGAATGTAAAAATATTTTGCGTCAGTTACTTGTTGACACTGTGCACCGATTTATTTACATTTCATATACAGAAAATATAAATAATATAATAATAAGTATTGCTTTGTGATAAAAATTCACAATTTACAATTTACTGAACGATTTTTATTTACTAGAGCAGCTTTTTTTGCCAAACTTTTTTCCACCGCGACCCCAAAACACAGAAAAATGTATTTTTCCGACCTATTTTTATATAAAAAAAAAATATTAAAACGAAATAAAAAATTATAAAGGTTTTATGAAAAAACCAAAAAAAAAAAGATCGCGACCCCAGATAAAAATCTCGCGACCTCAAAAAGGGTCGCGACCCATATTTTGGAAAACGCTGTACTGGTGAGACATAAATTAAAACACCTTATAAAATAGTAGTAGTATTTAATTTTTTATGGGCAAGGGCAAAATGAATTTTTTTTTTGTCGAAGATTATAGTGGATATCATTAAGCCTTTTTACTGTAAATATGGATTTGATTCTGAATTATAATAAAACAGTTTTTTTGGTGGGGTTTTTTTTTTACAACCTTACTCATATACGCATTGGTTCTCTAAAAACTAAATAAGTATAAACAACTTTGCAAACAACAAACACTTTAAACAGTTTTTAATTATTTTATTTAAGTAAATTTGGGATAGCAAGAACTTGAGTATGAGTAAATATAAAGCCTATATCCATAGCACAGTGGCGTATCCGGAAATGTTATAGTAAACGGCAGTTAGTTTTTTATGCAAAATATGGCGGAAACATATTTTATGCATTTTAAAACTCTTTTTTTTGTTGAAAGAGTAAAATTTATAAAAAATTATTTATTGGTTTATAAATTTATAAAAAATCCATTGCACCTAAAAAAACATCTTAATTGCAGCGTACTTTTTGTTCTATAGGATCGGGTAAGAGAACATCTTGTCTTTTTGTCATTCTACCCATGGGTAAGAACATTTCAACAGTGGTTTTTTAGAGTTAATACTTAAAGTACCTACAGGGAAATAGTCGTATTCTGTCAAACAGAACATTTGATACTTAGATTATTACTATGTAAGTATTCGCATAAGTATATGAATGTATTTAATGCATGTTTTTTAGCGCAGTACGTACACAGTGAAACATTTTATTTTTAATTTGTTTTAAAAATTGATTTTAATTTGATCTCTAAACATTATAAGAAGGTAATAAATATTAATACATTTTTAAGATTTTACTTTTGTGTTTTTATATATACTTGTTTTAATTATTTAAAAATTTGAGATATGATATTGAAACAAGGTAAAAATATACAAAAAATACAAAAAAAATACGTATGCAATATAAAGTCCTACTACTATGCGTTCATATCTTTCATCTTTGCCTTAGAAGCCTGCATTGCTCAAGAAATACCCGGCCTGGGCCGCCCGCGGGCCGGGTATGGGTGGGTAGAAATTATTTTTGCAGCTATGGGTATTTTTTGTACAATTTACACGAAAAAAAATTTCGAAAAATTTTTATAAAAATTATTGTTTCTAAAAATAACAATATCATGGTTTTTTTGTGACAAAAAATAGCAGTTTACTGTAAAATTAACAAATGTAAGTAAAAATAATTAATTTTAAAATAATATTTTTTATGATATGTAATCTCAAGAAGCTTATATTAAGTATTCTTTACTAACAGAAAAATTAAAAAAAAAAAGTAAATATATGTACAAATTGACAAGTAATCGCGTATATTTATTATTTGTAAGATTACCACATATGAAAAGGTGTATTTTACTTTTTGTTATAGGTAATCAATATTTTTTTGAGAAAGCATTTTTTAATTTTAAATACTTGATTTTTTTAAAAATAAACGAAATAAATAGAGTTTACAAACTTTTACTATTCATGTATAACATTTTGCACAATCTGGCGTAAGATATTAAAAATTGGATAATTTGCATGCATTATAATTTTTTCTTGTTTATAAGGGCATTTGATGTCTGTTTTATAGGCCATAAAATGCACGCGGATGTTTTTTTTTTGTCTATATATATTATATTATATTATTGTCTGCATATTTACCCCATGTATACATAAATATCTTATTTTTGTTTTTTTTCTTCTTATATCCTTTTTTTCTTACAAACTATTAATATCTTAAGAGCCATGTTATGAATAGAAAGTTTACGTGTTTTATAAAACAATATTTTGTTTTATGAAGGTAACAACATACAAGCAAAATACTTATAAAAATGAAAAAATTTTTAGTTTTGTTTGATGATGTCTAAAATCACGATGTGTACTGCCTGAAAAAATTTCCTATTGCAAAAAGATATACTGTAACGTCCATAGTTAAAAGATGCCTATAATATAGAAAAACATATTATCTTTGATCTAAAAAAAACGATCTACAAGGATTAAAGGGAAACTTGTTTTTTTTTTATTAATTAAAAAAATTATAACCTGATTTTAAAACAAAAAAACACTGATTTTTGTTTTTATTTTTAGTTGCTTAAGTTATAGTTTTTATTATGTTTTTGTTACATTTTGGTTTTCTTAAAAAATGCATATGCCTTAAAAAATAAATTCAAATAGCTGTATTTACTTTTAGGTATGTATAGTCCGAGCTGTTACACCAATCAAACCGTCTATCAATTAAACGCATTCTTTGGTGTAGTATTAATTTATATACACTAAATAATTGTTCGCTATTGCGAAAAGCACTTTTTTACATACATACTAACATAATTTTAAACTATATATTTTATTGATAATAAAAGATAGTAGTTGTTTTTGTAAGAAAATTATTACGAAAAAATACATTTAACAGGATTTTAACCTTTTCGGTTATTTTCGGGTATGTGCGGGCCAACCTACACGGGCTAGGAAACAGTATTTTTACATTATAAGAACGGACCAGGCCGGGCTAATTTAGATCTCTACTCATAATACAACTACACAGTATAATTCTATTTTTTTTTTTTTTTTATTTTGCTGTAAAACACGCAAAATAAAACAGAAGCTACTTTTTCGACGTTAAAGTTTTTTTTAATTTTATTACTTGGTTCAAAAAGGCTATCCGTTAACAAGTTCAAATTAAGAATATATGCGAAATAACTTTTTTTATTGTTTATTCATTTTTGGATCATCTTTTTTTTTTGTACTACGCAAATAATCCATGTCAAATAAAAAAAAAAATTTACCGTAGAATTCAGCAATATTTTGTATGCTCCAAATTATCAAAAAAAAATGATTTAAAAAAATGTTTTTATTTTTGCAGCATTGACTTACGGTTGGCCAACATTAGTATACAAATACGATTCTAATACAGTTTTGTAATAACCACTAAAGTTCTATTTCTGCAAACGAGAACGTATCGCTGCAACCGATTGTTTAGTAAGTTATTAGTAAGTTTATTTTTTGTTTTCTATTAAAAAATCTATAATATATTGTTTAAAATAAAAAATGGCTAAATACCGCAGTAACTTTAGCGTAAACATAACGTAAATACATATAAAAGTATCCTGATGTTTTTACGAATGATATTTTAGTTTTTTTCTATTAGAAAGTAGAATTATGATGTGTAGATTTTGTAAGTTTATAAATAGGGGTCAATAAAAAGTAAGAACATATGGTAGGAATTTAGTTACTCTGCGAAAAAACATACAAAGAAAAATATTTAATAGATTATATTTGTAATTTACATGGGATCAAAATAGTTTCGTGTTTTAATTTGGAGGGCTGTCTATAAGTAGAAATTACACGAAGACTATAGAATAAAAAGAGTATAACCGTAGAATAAATATAATTTAAATGCCAATAAAAAAATGTAAGGTCGATAATATTTTTTGTTGTAAAAAGGACATAACATAAAATTTGTAAAGAACGAAAGTAGCTTTATATGTTAAGAAAAGTTTTCTGTACATTTAAGTTCACACTTTCTCCTACCTTTAGTATGTATAAATATATTCTTACTAGTTGTATTTTACCTTGTCTTATTATTATTGATCCATAGAAGATATGTCATCTATGTAAGAGACATAAGATAAAAATACATGTCCGAAATACAAAAAACTTATTTATAGGCTAATATATCCTACTAATACGTAACTATCATCGGATTTTTGCATTTGTGATGGGCTTTTTTTATTGATAAAGGATCACTTCTTCTTCCATTATAATTAAGGGATGGAAGGAATACTTTTTTTAATAGAAAAAAACCTTTATAAAAGCAAACACAAACATAAAACAGGGCATGTATACTAATATTTGAGCATTGTTTTTTTAAACACGCAAATTATTTTGTATTTTGCCTGCATGTTGTTAGGTTCCTAGGGTTCTTAAGCAAAATTCCTATGAAAATGTAGCCCCTATTTATAAAATATCAAAGAATTGCAAAAGAAAGTAAATACAATTGTTAGATAAGTTGGTGTTCTAGATGAATTTATTGTTACGCAGTGCAAAAGACATGTTGAATAAAAACTCTTTTATTTACAGATTATTACCGCATATATTTTTTTTATGTAACAAAAGTTTTTCCTAGATAATTTGCTATATTACATATTATAATTCTTTTATCATAGCAAGATTTTCTTTTTGGCTAATTATACATAAAAATTTCGGCTCCTACGGGGGCTATGTTTATCAGCTAAAGCCGATAACCCCAAACGATCTGATGTTTTTTAGTAAATCTCAGGCCTTTCGTTTTAGTCTTAGGGTCGGTATGCGCTCTGGCGTCGCTTTTCCCTGGAGCGGCATTTCGCTGTATCTATGCTCGGCATACCTTTGTAGAGTCTTCATGAGATAGTCTGAGCATATGGCATCAACAAAAATATTTTATAAAAACAAAGTAAAAACCATTTAAAATGAAAAAAAAATAAAACTGTCATTTGCGTTGTAGTTTTTTAATATATATATATATATGCAATATGCAGCATTTAAACTGTTTAGCTTGTATAAAATATAATAAATCTTCATATATTTTTTATATCATCTATAATACAAAAAAAGAACCCCGTTTAATTAAAATAAATTTCGATTTCTTTGCAATTCAAATCATTTTTATTTTTGTGTGTAAAGGTATTCTAAAAAATGATATTATCGCAAAAAATATTTTTTGATTTTACAAAAATTAAAGAACGATGTATGTATTTATGTATGTATTTATTTATGTATCAAGTTATTTATGTATGTATGCATGTATGTATGTACTTATGTATGTGTTATTGTTTGTTTTATGCATGTATGTATCTAAATCTGCCCTGTAACGGAGCGTAAAGACCGCCGCCGGAAATGTAGCGAACCGGTCAATTTCCGGTTCGGTCCGGTCAATTTTTTTTTTAGAAAACAGTCTTTGCTCCTGCTAAAAAAAATAAGTAAAAAGAAATTGGCATCGCTTCTTAAAAAAATTTACCCGGTAGGATATCGGTTCTAAGACCGCCGCCGGACAGACCCGTAAAAAAATACGCGGTCCGGTCAGGTCAAAAATCGAAAAAAAATTACGGTCCGGCGGAACGGCCAAAAAGACCGGACCGTGCAAGGCTCTGGTATGTATGTATACATGTATTGTATGTATGCATGTATTGTATGTATTTTTTGTATTTATGTATCTGTGTATCTGTGTATTTTTGTGTTATAAATATACGTATTTTTGTATGTTAAACCACTATTTTTTTACGTAACGATTTCTTTTGCATATTTAAAACCTCGAGTATAGCCTCATTTTTTTTCTGGTCCAAAAATTCACATAAGGTGTTTTTTGCAGAGATTTACATACGACAACTTGCTACAACTATGAATTCTTTGTTTTTTATTCATTTCTTTCTTGTTCACCTCATGGTTTTTTTATTCTATGCCTAGAAAATACTCTCTAGTAAGTTCGCGCTTTAAGCATGTTTAGCCGTCAGCAGTAATACATTATTTACCATAATACAAAAATTTACAGATCTATAAACACGCAAAAAGAAAAAATATGCCGATGTCTAACTGTTTAGATAAAATTGTTTTACTGAGTGCGTAAACATTTTTATGGTTGAAAAAACGAGAATTTAGAAGCATAAAAAACACATATACAATATAATAAGGCATTTTTGTAAGCAAACCTAATGTAAATTTTGGAAAACACATTTTGTATCAAAAAACACGAGTATTTAAAAATCTGAAATCGCAATACATCGATAAATATGTAAAGGCTAACATAAGAAATAATTGTGCAAAAAAAAACGCGTAGCATACATTACAACACGTAGATAAAAAGTTTATATATATAAAAATGCATATTTGGTACGGGATACTTAGTATTTTTTTCTTCGTTTGCATATTTGTATTATGATAGTTGTATACAGACATTTAAAAGCTTTTGTGCAATTATTTTACTTGTATAATTCTTTTCATTTTCAATTTTAGTATTGACATGGATTTCTATATTAAATATGGCTATAGAATATGATTGAAGACGTACGTTCTAACTAATCATACGTTTGTAGACATGTAGTTTGCTTATAATGAGTCTTATAGGCTTGCTTAAAGTAGTAAATAACTTGAAAACAACTATTTTTTTAGTAAAGTTTTTTTTATTAGTTTTATGACCTACAAACAAAAAAGCAAATAATACAATAACAAAGCCAAAAAAGGCATGTTTTCCGTAAAGTGTGTAGCAAAAATTGTTTCATTTTTACACACTTTTCTGTATTTTTCGATTAATTTACAATGTGGCTTTAGAATCATAAACATATATAATTAGAACAAGAATTTATAACATTAATATGTGAATTTAACAAATACCCTAGAAAAACTTTACTATAAGATGCGTATTATCACAAAAAATATTTTTTTTACTATGATAGTGCAAGTTACTCTCATACAGCTGCGTTAAGATATATTTTCAAAAAGTAGATGTTTTATAAATTTTTATATTATGTATTTTGCTAGTATATTTATATTTATGGAGCTTATATCAATATTTAATTCAAATAACCATTTATTTCATTTTATAGCATTAATTTGTTTTCAAAAAAACAAATGACACAAGCATATATGTGTGCTTTTTTCATAAAGGGAAGTGTAAAAACAAATATAATGTTATATACTTTTTATGTTATAATACTATCTAACAATTCAATTACAAAGACTGCAAGACATAACAGTATTAAAAAAAAAAAGACTTATATATGAAATCCGAATTCTACCTATATACTTTATATTGCATATGTTGTGTCTAAAGACACTGAGTAAATTCGTCTCGTATTTATATGTTTATATTGAAATTGGCTTAAGGCAAAATCAATGTCATGGCTGTACCGTTAAGATACCGATACGACATCGGTCAGCTTGGACATTCATCGCGCATGTGCGTTGAATTTATAAGGATTTCGAATATTGACATTTGTTTTCTTTATATTGTATCGGATATGATACGTGAGTATGTATCAGATATGATACAGTGTTTCAATTGTACTTTTTTGGTATATAAACAAATACAATAAATAAATATGGTATTAAAATGGTTTTTAAACTGGTATCGTCCGCTAAGACGAGCGTACCTAAAAGCAAATGTAACAGTTTTTAGTTTTTGCTGTGAATGCGCACAGAATACTAGTTACCGGACACTATTTTTAGAATACACATATTTTAATTTTAATGATACTTTTTCCACCTAAATTAATATATAAAAAGAACTTAATAAATTTAAGCATGATACTAATTTTGTTTATTTCAACTCTCAAAAGGGTTTTTTTAAAAATTTTATTAAGAACACTTTTTTACTATTAGATATATCGATAAATATTTGTGGTTATCTATATATGTTTTTATTTGTTTACATATGCGTTTACCATTTTAAACACATTTTTCTCTATTTTTGTAGTTAATTTTACTGTATAAAAGTACTAGAATACAAGAAACTAAACGGATTAATTAAATAAAACTAAATATGTAACCAAGTATATAATAAGCACTAACAAAGAAAAAGATATGTCATGCTTAATACTCACAGTTTAAGTGGAGGTAAAATCCTTAAATGCTTTTCATGGTATTTGACACACGAGTATTTATCTTAAAATATCGGAATGCGTAATTTTTGACGTGTAATAAAAAAATTAAGCTGATTTTTAGACAAAAAGAGAATTTTATCATTTGAATGTCTTTTAAAAAAATTTTTATAGTTTTTTGTTTTTTATGTTAATATTTTTTTTTTTGTAAAATTTTTTTGCATAAGTAAATATAAATGAATATATAAATGAATCTGCCATATAATGCAGGTATAAGCTTAGATAAAAAAATTTAAGTACTTTTTTTTTGCTTTATTTTGACGTGACTACAATTTTTTTAGGGGTATTTTTAAAAAAATTACTAGAAGAAGGAAAACAAACATTTTTCTATTACAAAAAATACAGCCACGTTTATCAACAATCTATTGCAATATTTGTATCAAAAACAACAACACTGTAGAATGCAAAACAATTTTAAACGTATCGCTTGTTAAACACAAAGTATCAAGTTCTAAAAAAGCAAATTATATCCTGTTACAAGGGGGAGTAACTGTACCACGGTTATGTTTTTCTTAGAAAAAAATGACAATAAATCTCCGGGTAAAAGTCAAATTTGAAAAATCAAAAATAATACTTGCACTGACAATTTATTTTGATAGTAAATTAAATGTTTCATATGTGATAAAATTTTAATTTGAACGTCCTTTACTAACCTTAAAATTGCGGTGTAAATTTTTGTATGCATAAATTTTTTGTTTTTTTACTGTACAAATAAATAGGACTTTTAAAAAACTTTTCTATAATGTGAAAATGCGGTCAAATTATTTTTTAAACATAATTAAAAAATATTTCGCGCAAATAAAACATAAATGATTTTTTAATGTAATGCAACAAAAATTAAGTGCAATTTCAAGTCTCTAGTCTACAAATATCCCCAAAAAAAGCCATTTTTTTGTGTAAATTATGGATGAGTTAGCGTCGAAAATTTGTTTATATTTCATTTATGCATAAAAAGATGTTAATGAAGTCCTTTTGATAGTATTTGGTCATATGTGTAGAAATCTAAATATTCAAACCGCAAAATGCTACACATAAAAGCATAACGCGGCTTTTTACTAAATAAAAGCACGTTAATATACATAAAAGGCCATTATGGTAATCCTTATTTTTTTTTTGTATTTCGAATAACCTTGTTAAAAAAATGTTCACATTAAACTCTAACGTGAAAATTCTAAAAAAATAGTAACCTCGAGTGTTCACATTAAAGAAGGGTGACTGTTTTCGCTTTTTTGATTTATACATTTAATTCTTTGTTCATAGTTTTTTTAGTAAAAATGTAAGCGCGTTAAAGTTTTTTTTTTACTATACTTAACACATGCAATTTAGTTTTTATGATACACAACAAGCAGCAGTTTGTTCAAAAAAACTAATAACCATTATTTTTTTTTGCGTTCACATCAGCATATATATTTTTTACATGGGTTCAAATTATCTATTTTTACTATAAAATATTTATAAAAGCATAAAAGAAAAATCCATATACTTTTTTTTTATAATCTTTAACCACTAGTTTTGTGTGTATTTAGCTGCTAGTTGCAATTAGTATTATATATTTTTGTATTAATAACATATAAATAACTTATACATATTTGTTATTTTTTCTTTTTCCTTTAACGAAATATACTGGCTGGCTTTATCAGCATTGTATTTTATGAAGTTTAGTTGTAGCCATTATCCTTTAAAAAAATACAAAGCATGATTCACAAGGATATCTAAAAAAATTCTTATTGCAAATATTTTTTTTTAGATATATAATTCTTACAAGCTAACGGCCGATTTCTGAAAAAACAGATGTTTTTAAGTTTTACATAAAATCTATAAAATTAATAACAACGGGTTTTATTAAAAAATTCGACAGTGAACTTCTGTTGTAAAAAAAATGCAGATACGATGCTGAAATATTGTATTGCAATAATGTATAACCTACAAAACCTACCATATAATCGCAGCTTAATTCTGAAATCTAAAATTTAAATGTTTTTAAAATATGTTTTATTTTTAGTTTTAAATTGTTTGTCAACATAATTGCAATTACCCTAATAATATATATAACGGCTTGTAAAAAAAAAAGAAGAAATACATTTACAAATAATCCGTTTTTCTGGAAAGTTTTTATCTATTGTAAACTTAAAAAAAGGCTGCAGTAAAAACTTATTATACAATAATATATGTTTTATTGCAGACAACTTCTTTAAAAACTTCAACAAAACATAGCTTTGATTCTTTTTTAGTAGCTATATACCGCCATCTACGCATTTTTTTTTTCTTCTTAATTTTTTTACGCTTCCTCAGATTAGTAAATAAAATCACATTATAAATCTTTATGTATGCAGGTTTATTTTTTTCACTTGTTACAAATGTAAGCGAAAATCCAAATTTTATATAAATATTATTAAAAAACTAAAAGTAAAGTGGTTTATTATGTTTTCTTTGCTACCATATATTAAACTATATGAAACAGAATTGGTATTACTTAAAGATAAATTAATTACACGCACGAAAATGATAGAAAATTCTGTACTTAAGCAGGATATATGCTATTTTTTTAGAGGACATGAAATAAAATACCTTTTTTTTTTTAATTTTCGATATAAATACCATAATTGTCAATATTGTTAGTAAAAAAAGATACATGACACCAGAATTTTATTAACAACCTTTTTTGTTTGTTTTGCTGTTTTCTTAAATACGATATTTATATATAAAGAAGATGTTTTTAATAAATGTTCTATTTTCCAATCACTAGACTTGAAAAAATATATGCCTTCTGCTGAACAATGTTAACTGCGTGTATTTTATTTTGTCTAGAAACTTGATTTAATACCCAAAAACATATTCTGGCCTTTTTTTGATATTTATAAAAACATTGATTTTTAAAACAAGAGGCAACAAAAAACGAAAGCACATGTGATAAATTTTAACCGTCGTGTATTTACACTTGTCACATTTAAAAGCTATATCGTGTTATTATTAGTGTTTTTCTTATGTTTCATAGAAAAAAAAATTAAAAAAAACAAAAATAAAACGAAATTGACTCCAACCTGCAAATATGTAAATAAGAGATAAAATTTATTTGCTATATATATAAACTGTGTTTTTAGTCCCCGAAAATACTCGGGGTTAGGGGTATATTGTCCAGCATTAGAAAAGTAAATTTGCACGCAATTCACTTTGACTAAAAAGCCATTGTTAAGGCTCTACGCTGCAAAGGTTAGACATGTCTTGTTTTTTGTGTGCATTTTTTGATACATATCGTTGGTTTTTTACATTTTTTATAAAACTTTTTAGCCAGTGTTTTTTATTGTCATTATATAGTTTTTATACAGAATTTATATTTTCGTAAAAATCAACCCATAATATTACCGCATTCTGATAAGATCTATATCAGATCTGTTTTTATGGCATTACATTTACTTTAACTCTCAGTTATTGACAAGCAAATCATTTTTAATAAAAAATTATATAATGTAAAACTTGTTGGGATGAAATGGTCTGCTTGAAGTTTAAAAATGCAAAATAAAGCATACACTTGTAAATATTAAATATTTGCACCGACTAAATTTTGATTGGTTAGAAAAATTAAATACTAGTGAGAAAAAGAAATATCTATATAAAAAAACACGGCTTTAAATAAAGTTATAAATTGATACAGCAACAACAATTATTACTGATCTTATTTTATTGTTAATATTCTTATTTCTGCCAAATCTCACTAATAAGGTACAAACACAAACAGTTATACTTAAAATATATTGTACAAAAAAATATGCGCATATTCAAGCAAACTCGAAACAATTGCGGATGCTTACAATTTAGCCAAAGAAAGTTATTTATAACGAAAAAAAATATTATGATCTATTTTTTCATCATGAAAGACAAAACAACTGTTTATAATACTTAAACTAACCTATATATGTGCACATATATGGTATATATGTCAAGAGAGCAATTATATTGTCAGTAAACATAAATGGTTTATAGAAACACAGATTTTATGTTTTTTAATTAATTTGAATTGTTTGTTCAATCTGTTAATAATGCATCGAATATAGTTGACCAAATACCGCCATTGTACAATAAACATCGAGATTCTATTTTTAGGAGCATCGAATCGCAACTTTTTGTCGTATTTCGGCATTTGGATTGTCATCGCTTAGCTCTGATAGCTTAGAAATGTATATAGAAGTGCTCTTTTTTTATACGCTGTTGCTTTATGTATCGCATTCTTTTTAGTTTGTTAAAAAAATTTTTTCATTTTAAAAAACATATCAATCTAATTACAATTTAATAGAAAAAAACCTCTGCCTCTTATAAAATATTATTTAAAAATGCCTTTTTAGGAAAATTATATCAAAGATTATAAAAACCTACTAAATATTCATAGTGTATTTTCGTTATTTTATAAAATTTTGGATTATGTTTAAATAAATTTTTGCAAATTTTTAAATGAATATTTTGTATTTTTGCATTTTGATTTATATCCATACAAAATAAGTATTTAAAAAACTCATCGCGAATTTTCAGATTTAATCTTATTCTCTGTGTAACACATAAACAACTCATACTTTTCTAAAATGTATAAAAAAGCGATTAATATGTGGGTAACTGGTACAAGACAAGATTTCCAGAAGCGTTTTATGGCTACATAATATTGCGTTGCATTGTGTTACCTTAAGAAAAATAAAATACCT
The DNA here is from genome assembly GCA_034694785.1 of Agrenia bidenticulata. Lineage (NCBI taxonomy): Eukaryota > Metazoa > Arthropoda > Collembola > Entomobryomorpha > Isotomidae > Agrenia > Agrenia bidenticulata. Next base: position 19,101 of record JAQFYM010001178.1, on the reverse strand, counting down.
ATACGATATTTGACATTTTTTTACAGTAGAATAGTAATTTTTACTGCGTGTATTGTTTGTTTTGACCACGAACTTCTACAATATTTTTTTTAAAACAATCCCGACGTTTTATGCACCACAAATCGTTCTTAAAAATTCTATAACGCCTGTATATTGGTTCATAACATTAGAACCATACTAGATAAAAATATTTACTTACAAGACTACCTGATATAGAAACAAATATTATAATTGATAAGATATCACCATAGTCTAAACAAAAATCGATGATTCGACTATAAAAGCAGTTTTTTTGGCGTGGCAAATATGGATAACAATTTTTTTCATTGAAAAAGCGGGTATGCTTTTGCATGCCTAATTGTACAATTTTTACAAAATACAACAAGTAATCAATATTTTAAGGTATCTATTTTGATATTTATAAAATGAACAAGATATTAAAGAAACTTTTTAACTCTATGAGATCTTTTTTTTCTGTAGAAAATGCAAATACAAAAAAAAAAAATTGTCTAAGATGGGTTTAATCGCTATTTTTAAACAAAAATTTAGTTTTGACATATAAAAACTTTAGTTATTTATAAATGAAAAATTTTTCGTGTTATGTAACTAACATTTTATTTAGTTTATTGCTATCAAAAAAAACCTATTTTAACTATACAAATTAAATACTTAATTTCATGCACTTATTTGGGCAATTGTATAGGAATTTTTTTTTGTATATAAGTTTTATATCTCTGACGGGGATTTTTTTTCTTGCAGTACAAAAATTTTGATTTTAAAAGTTTATTTTCTTGCTTGACGCATATTTAACTTATAAAAAAAGCAAAAAGCAACCAAACTAAGAATAGAATTTTACTAAATTTGTTTAGTTTAGCTTTTTTGGTTTGTATGAAATACTTCATATATTCTAAATTAAACACAAAAAACTATATGAAATAAAACTGTATAAAGTCGAAGCGAATTCATGCTCTTTACATAATGTTATGCAACAAAAAATATTTTAAAGAAAACACAAAGTTCTTAAACATAATAAAAAATGCAAAACATATGCTACGAGTGCAACATATGTATTCATTTATTTTAGTTCAGTTAACCTTTTGCTTAAAACTTAAGAATGCTTTACACGTATTTTTTTTTTTAAAAAAACCTACTCGCTAACTTTAAAAAAACATTTTACAATAAAAACATTGGTTGTTTCGCATACAAGCGTATTGGATCTACAACATATGCGGTACAAATATAAATAAGTTTTTAGATACAAGACCGCACATAATATGGTTTTTAATTGTATGCTAAGCCTCTAAAAGGTTTATTATTGCAAAATGTACTATTGTTTCGTAGTAATAACTCGTTGTATAAGATTCGCAAATGACTGCTTTTGCGATTTAAAAAATCGTCTATATATATTTTTGTATTTTTTGTCTACATATTACATTTTATTTTTAAAACGGCAAATATGATTTATGAATAAAAAACGAAAATGTAAACAATATCCTTGGGAATCTAGAACCTGCTTCTATCGATATTATGGCTAAGTTTTTTACAATCTTACGTTTTACAAAAAAATAAAAAATAAAAGTCTAGCATTAATCTTTACTGAGTATCAAAATATAGGATATAAATTCGCTTGTTTAGATTTTTTTTACCCTTTATGAATTTATAGAAACTTAATTGATTAGAATTAGGGTTTCAAAAAACATAAAAACTACAAATATCATATCAAATTCAACAATGGAACTACGATGATATTTTAAATACAAGGCATATAACTTAAAATTTAAAAATCGATAGTATAAAATATCACTTAAAGACTCGACGACACGGTAATCCACACGGGTCATGTGGCATGATAAAATTACAGTTCAAAGAGTTCTTTGTAAAAATCATTTTGCCAGCTTACGCAAATATTTATTTTATTCAAGAAATATTTTTTACAGTCTATTTTTTAATATATTATATTACACCTAAAGACACAAAAAAACGGTAGTAAACACAAGTCATGTGGCTTAATAAACTTGCATCTTAAAAATTACTTTGTAAAAAACAATTTGAAATCTTACAAGAATATTTTTTTAATGCAAGAAATATTTTTTACGGTCTATTTTTTAATATATTATATAATATTTAATGACTCATTTAAACATATGATCGACACGGGTCATGTGGCATGATAAAGATTATCTCAAAGAGTTCTTGGTAAAGAAAAAATAAAATCTTACGCGAATATTTTTTTAATGCAAGAATTTTTTTTTTTAGGTTTAATTTTTACTGTACTTTATTTACTTTTGTTAAACCATAACAATAGAAAGAAAAAAAACGAGTAAATTTGTACAAAGTTGTTGTAAAGTAACAATCACACATGCAAAACCCACAGTTTATGTACCAAAAATGTCTGATGTTTGTTTTTTTGATTACAATTTATGAAATTTCTTAATTTTAAAAAATATAAAACGTTAAAATTAAAATTTAAAACAATTAAAATTCATAAGATTGTATAAATACGAATTTGTTATGCAACTGTTTCCCTGGCCTGTTTATAAAAAGTCATCCGCTTTTTTTTCTTTTTCCTAGTATTGTTAAATCGACAAGCTTTTTTATTTTTTTTCTTTACGTATATACAAAAACATGACGCATTGCTCATTCTTATAAAATTTTTACATGTACAACAACATCTTTCCAGGTGCGGCATTTTTTAACAAGAATACTACAGTATTGTTTCATATTTGTAGAAATCTCACGAAAATGCTTGTAGGCTCAATATAAAAGTTCTTATTTAGCTTTTTATATCAGTATTCTTATTTTATTTGGAGTTTTGTATGCACATGAACTACTCATAAATCTTTTTTTTTCAATTATTTTTTGCATTTGTAAGCCAGTTGCTGCTATCAAAATAATATTGTCATACGAAATCTTATCTAGTTTAGAGGAAATTACTTTTTATTGTTCTTTAAGATTTTTGATTACATACTTTATTTGCATTTAAAAAACTGATATAAATGAGTTCTTTTATAATGATCATGTTTCTGTTTAAGAACCATGTTAAAACTCCTAAATGTATTGTTTGTAGACAAGGAAAATTTGGAAAATCCCTCATGCCACGACGAATTTGCTCTAAAATATTCTCTTTTTTACTACGGCAATTGTATTATCAAGAACACGTGTAATACTTATATTCATCCCTAAAAAATTCACAGGCTTTTTTACGAATAAATAGTAAAGCTGAAAATTGCAGTGTATCAATTTCTTGTAAAAATATCCTTTTAATTTGTTCTTTTATCTGCTTCATCGGTTTTACTATTCTTTGTTTAGAATGATCCAACATGTGATTCATTTTACAATTGATTTCAAATCTTTAGCTGTAAGTGTTAGTGATGGGGAATCATCTGAAATAAATTGCTAAGTGAAAATGGCCATCTAAAACGTTATTGTTTTATATGTCATATGATCAGTACACCACTTGTAAGTAAATGCATGATTCATCTGGTAAAATTAAAATAGCAAGCAAAAAAAAAAAAAAACTTCTTGTTATTATCGGTATATCCAAACACCTAGATCGGAAAAATTTACATGTAGATATTTATAGGTACTATCTACACAAATTTATTTTTTATTACAGTGTGCAAAGAACTTAAACGATGTCAATTATATACGCGAGAGAGACCCAGACATTTCAAATTATACAACGCAATCTTTATCTGTAGCATTCCATTTTACAAATGCGTCTTCGAGTTCTGTGACGATACATGATTCTTGTTTTTTTGAGTCCTATATTTCTAACAAATATGAGATATTCTTTGTTCTGATAATATAATATTAATTTAGCATGTTTATGCTGCATGTAGTATAGTCTTACGATAGTAGCTCATTAGATTACAAAAAATATATCTTATAGCACACTTTTTTCTGTTACTGTATTATATTTCTCTTGTTTACTTTTTATGTATATTATATGCATATTTCACTAACGTTTGATATAGTAACAATTTTCAGTGTAGACATACATTTGTTTTTATTAATATATTCGTAGTATGAAGACATATGATTGTCAGCTTGATTTTGTGTTTTGAAAATGCCATGTATATGAATCAAAATGCTTTACGTCAAAATCTTTGTTTCGTGTTTCTTTTTAGTAACCTTTTATCAGTTTCTGTTCCTATCATATACTTTTTGTATAGTTTTACATGTGTTTTTGCAATTATCAACTTGTGAAGTATACGTATTATCATAGTTATAGTTTTACTTATTTTTTCTTATCTTGGTATCGATATTATGCTAATCTCATCATATTGTGTAATTAAATAAGTTGTATTATTTGTGTCTTTGTGCGCTTTCTATTGATTCTGACACATATCTACTATAAACTGACACGTTGAATTGTTGGTTTTACTACGTTAGTATGCTTCTCTTTTCTAGTATCTTGGTGATTTCTTGCATATAATATTTATTTGCTTTATTAAGAACATTTTGCTATGTATTGTACGTTGTAGTTCCATAATATTTTTCATTAGTTAAATGTTTATAACTATCTGTATTTAGTTTTGTTTTTTGATTACATAGTTGTTCATCTGTAAAAACAGATGTGTCTGGTATGCCTTGTATCATCATATTCTTACCAAATGTATATGTCGTTTTTATATATCAAGTTATTGTAAATGTTGGTTTTTTCTTATACATGCCGAAGCATTTTTTTATTGTGCGTTTACGAAGAATCTGTATATAAAAACATTATTTTTTTAGTAAAATTTATATCTGTCACATCGAAGAATTGGTTTTGGTCATATTTGATGACATTCGCGTCAAATCTATTAGGAATTTTTTGTTTTTTATACGTGGCCTCATGACTACGTTCCATTGCTGTATCTTTATTTACTTTGTTTATCATTCCCCGTTAAGATTCATCTTCTACAGCATTTATTTGTTTTTTCATTTCTTGTTTTTAGTTTTTTGGCGTGGGTCTTATAAATGTTTTCATTTGGCATATTATTGTTTCATTGATTTGTGAGTTCATATTTCAAATCAAGATGCAAACTTTTCGGTATATATTTAGATGGTTTAAATGTCTCTAAATCTCTATACTAAAATAGACTTGTATTTGGTATAGAACTTAATTGCATTTTTGTATTTCTCTTGCTCACGAACGCCAAGCTTACCTATTTAATATTCCTTGGCTTGTTTGCGTGAATTTGCATGCTATCTGTGATGTTCTTTAATCTGATTTTGGTGTCACTTTTGAAACAAATGTTTTGTGTTTAAACTCTATCATCTTCAGAAGTGTAGGTGAATGATGTAGGCCTATTGTCATTATTCTTTTGCGTTTTACAATGTGGTATTTGGTATTAATTTTTCTATTATTTTTACTTTGGTATTTTTCGCTGGTTATTTTTAATGTTTCATAAGATGCCCTGGTGTCTACCATCTTACTATTTCACTGTCATATTTGCCATTTTATACTATTTTTTTAGCATTGCCAATAATCTTCACTATGAAGCATCTGGATCACTTTATTTGTATGCATTTTTTCATATTCATATACGGTCCTTTCACATGGGTCGTTATAGAAGATTTTCTTCCTTTTATTTGTAATTAATGGATAAAATGAACATTTTATAATTAAATAAAAATTCTTATTAAATTCTTCTTATTTATCAAAAAATTAATTAATTTTTAAGTTTAATTTTATTAATCAATAGTAAACATCATCTATCTATCTTATTTTTGATTTCTATTTTAAAATCGATTTTTTTTTTATCGATTTTTTCTGGCGTGGTTATCTGTTAATTATATTGTAAAATAATTTATTATTTTGTTAAAAATAATTTTTAGGACTATGCAAACTTTTCATTTTTTCTAGTTGTTTTATTTGTTGTTGGGATTTTGAAGTATTGTCTGGGATCTTTTTCTCTTTTCTGCAATATTCATCTGGGATTGAGATATATTTTCTGGAACAAACAAATATATTCTGGGATTTTGAGATTTTTTATGGGATAAAAAATATGGAACCCCCCTGGTCTGTGGTACGCTTAATCAGGTGTTGGTTTCTTTTATAGGTTGCAGTTATATATTTATATGTATTTTCGACCTCCAGCTATATTTTAGATTATAAAATTTTAGTACTATGTCTTTTATACATGTCTAGTCTAAAATCAGAGGTGGAGGAGCTAACATACAGTTACACTACAATTATAACCAAAATATATAAAATGTTGTAATTTTTGATTGTCTTAAGGTTTGCAAATACAACATTTTTGATTTCATGTCTGTCTGTTTAAAAGCAATTATTTTTTTTATCCCCTGCCGGTAAATTAATAGCAAATTTGACACAGTCAATTCGAGCGCTCGTTAAAAAAGACAACAAAATATCAAACCAAGTTCACTTAAATATAACCTATTACAATTTTGCCTATTTTTCATTGCAGTTTTACTATTTTTTTGGTTATAAAAAAGCAATAGTTAATCTTTAAAAACCCTAAATAAGTACATCTATTACAATTGCGCATTTAAAGGTGTTTAATACTAGTTCTTTTTGTTATGCTGCCAGAAAGCGTATAGAGACTGCCTTTTTAAGGTCCATTTTTGTAGTTTACTAAACCATACGAAAGTTTGGGCGGCTATTTATTTTTTATAAAAAAGATTTTTTCTAGTCAACATTAGTGTGCATTTTTCTGCAAAAAAAAACAGAACATTGTATAGGTGTATATATATTAAAAAAAATGTTTAATGTTTAATATACATTTATATTTGTATAGTGTGAAAATATTTACTTTTTGTAATTCTTTATGAGATTTATTGCAAAAAAGTAATATTAATTGCAGTACTCGATTCAAAAATTCAAACAACTAAGAAAGCAGTTAAAACTGTGTATTTCGCTTGTTTATCAGTTAAAATACATGCAAAATGTATAAATAAATATCAAACACACAATAACCGAGATAAAGTATAAAATAGGTACAAGTATGTCAATATTGACTCGCAAACCTTTATAATATTTTCTTATTAAAAAATCTTGCCTTTTCTATTAATCTACTGTTTTTGTTCGCTTAGTACTATTGTAAATTTATATTTACAACTAAGTATAGTTTTTGTAATTAAGATTGTGCACACACATTGAAATACACAAAATCAAAATTGATTGCATCGTTTTAAACATAGATCAAATATTATATTTTGTTTATTTAAAAAAATCTTTTACAAATTTTTGTTTTTTTTCAGGTATAATATAAACAAGCGACCTTTTTTTTAAATCGAACCCAGCGAAAAAAATCTAGCAGCAAATATTTACGTTCCTAAAATTAGTTTATTATGACTAAAATCATGTCAATTAGGTAGTAAAAATACATCGCAATCAAGAAAATTCTCTTGATGGCTTACAACTTATCTTTTCTTAAAAAAAAATTTGCTAAATATGCACAGAAAGTTAAAATATTTTTTTTTGCCATTTTTTTTAAATAATAGACAATATACTGAAAGTTTGATACGCGTATTGTGCAAAATAAGATGATTGTCAAAAAAACGCATATTTTTTACTGTTATCAAAACATTTTTAACAATTTTTTTTTTTTTAATTTTTTTGTTGGACTTTTTAAAGAACAAATAATAATGCCTATTTTCACAGAAAAAAGCAAAAAAGAGCAGGAAATTTAAAAGGCGAATTTTCAAATCTAAAAAAAAATATATATTTAAGAAATAAAAGAGCGTTCGGTATCACTAGCAACCCAACATGTTATCTATCTAAACTATGGCAAAAGCGTGTGTTCAATTTTTGATAAAATAATTCTTTCGAAGATGAAAAAGGACGATATTAAAGATACAAATACTGTATGGCTTTTTTTTTTGTGTAATTTTTGACTTGCTTACTGCAAAGAAAGTTAGTATATTATGTTTTTGCTAAAAAAAAGAAATACCCAAAAAAAAAAGGGGAAAAAAAAATTTATGTAACAATTGTGTAATTTTTAGTGTTAAGACTTTAATATATTTTAACTTTTACTATATAGTGCCTTTCACATAGAATTTAAGTATTTGTTTTAACAATTTAATTTTTTGTTTTCTTTTTAATTCTTTAAGCAATTTTAAACAAAGCATCATTTCTATAAAAATAAAATATAAAACAAAAATGTATAATTATTACATGCCTGTAACGTTCGCTATAATCCGTAAAAAGACTTGGTATATGTTTGCAATTAGCATTGCGCGGTCTATTTTGGTATCCAATTATACTGGTAACAAACATTTAAAGATTAGTAAATCTTAATACAAATTTGTTTTTGCATAGACTGTAAGTCTTGTTTTATAGTTTTATGTCATATCACTGTTTATTTTTTTGACCCCTTATAAAAAAAGCAAAAAAAAAAAAATTACAGTCATAAAACAGCTAGAAATGTGTATGCAGAAACAACTATAACTAGTCCAAAATTGTAGCAAAATTTTTGTTTTGCTATTTAGTTTTTTGATTAACTAACAAAAATTAATTTTTTATTTTTACCTTGCACAGTGCAATGCTATTTGACATTCTTTGTTAAAACTATAAAAAAAAAATCAATGGTTTTTTTATAACTTGCGAACACCATACTTGCTATTGTATTTTGCTAACAAAACAGATGAATACTGTCTTACCTCGTATATATGACACTTTTTAAAGAAAAAAATTATGATTGCGCACATAAAGATACAATTGGTATTATGCGTAAAAGTTCTTGTCTTTGTAACAATCGTATCCACGTAAAAAATTACAATTTTAAGCGAGGCAAGAAAAATATTACTTTTACCAAGAAAAAAAAAACATTTTTCATTGAAAACATTTATTTTCGCAACTGCATATTTTTGCCTACTTAACTGGGTTTTTTTATTTTCCGTAATGATAATTTTTCCTCATTCCTTTTTTTCTTTCGTAAAAAGCTAGACTTTGTGAATTATGACAGAATAAAAAAAACAGAAAAAAAGAATAATGAGAAGGATTTAGATCTTATATACATACGAATACAACGTTTTTTTTATAAAATGAATTTAAACTAACAAAAGTAACTCGTGAGTAGACAAATGCTAATTGAATAGACAAAAACACATACAACTGGAACATGAAATAGAAATATACCATACGAACAAACTACGTAATAATTATGTTTGACTAATTTTAAGTTTTGTTAAAGCTAACTGAACATCATAAAAAAAAAACTATTTTTAGATAAAAAAGGGTAGATAAGTTGTACATGTCACTATAAAATACTGGCTTATTATTTACTAAATAATACAGGTTACTGTATTCAAGGCCCTGATATGGCCGGAAGCAAAAAGTTTTTTTACAGGGGCCCCTAATCCAGGGGTTGCCCAAAAAGTCAAAAATTTTTATGTGAAAAACAGCGCAATAAAAGATATTTATGTACGTATATGTAGAAAACAATTGCAAATGTGTATGCGTGTTTGATACTTTGCTGGTTGAAAATGTAAACACAAAAATTATACATTTACAAAAAAAAAAAGGAATCAAACGGCTTTTATTATTTTTACTGTGTATAAATAGAAAAAAACCACTTCATATACAAGAAATATAGTATTGCAAATGTTAAAAACTGTTTGGCGTAAATTTAAGTTTTGTAGTAAGATAAAAATGAATAGCATATGGTTTTTTTTCATGCGAGATAATTCATATAAACTTTCAAAAAACTTTAATTGTGTATTTTTTAATAAAGCAACGCTGCGATAAACATCACCCTGTACAATAATCAAAAAATATTGTTATATTTTTTATGTTATTTTATGGCGTTATAGAGGTAATCACAAAAAAAGCTGTTATAAGTTATACAAACTTAATAAAAATACAAACAAGCTATTTAAGAAAAAAAGTTCCTGATTTTTAGCAATTGCAAAGTGTATTAACAGTAAAACGTAAAATTTATTTGTTATCGTCCAATAAAAGCAACAAAATATGTAAAAACCCGCAAAAAAGATTTAATTTGAAACTTATTACTGTAATTACATATAAACCCTACGTAGATGTTTTTTTACATACAAAACTATTAACGCTTTAATATGTGTAGAAGATGGCTTTTTTAGTACAACGTTGTAGTAATAAACAGTGCTCATGAATTATTAAAAGTCAGTTAATATTTTATATTTTTTTTCTAACAATTTGCCAGGTTTGTTACGATATTTGGATTTTACTTACAAGTAGAAGACACATCCTGTAAATGTACGGTGTTCTAAGTGCCACCTATGCATTTGATACCTTCTATGTAAAAAACAGGGGCGGGATCCGAATTTTTTTCTAGGGGGGCGAGGGTCGGCAGAAAAAAAACCTGATATATAGAAAAGAATAGTCTGTATTTTTTGTGGCCAAAAACAGTGTACATATTAGTTTCATATCTGTGTATGTATATGTTTTCTTCTACTAATCTACATTAAAAGGAGTAATCTGCCTTTTTTCTTGCATAAACTATACCAAATAACTGTTCTAATTTAGGCGCCCAAAAATTACCAATTAATGTAGCAAATTTTGTTTAAAACATGTTGAAAACGCCTTTTGTATCTAATAAAAACACTTTTTTGTAAAGATAGTAAATTACATATTCGTTTCTCCTTACAAGGTTTATTTTCTAGTATATTATCACACATGTTGTTGCAAAATGCTAATTGATTCTTAATTTTTTACGCTTGTTTAACTCTGTGTAAACATTTTTTTCGTTGTATATGTGTAGCTATAAACAGTTAGGGTAAGTTTATATAACGGTTGTTCCGCTGCATTTTTTAAACATATGAGTAACAAAAACGCACAATAATAAAGTAAGGCTTACAGCCCATAGTCAAATACATTGCATAAGCGTAGAGGTAAACCTGCGGCGCTAGGATATGCATTGACATTGACCCTAGGTGCAGCATCAGTGCCGCCGGCATACCACTATTATATACGTAAACGTTCTATTGCAAAAATAGAAAAAAGTAATGCCGCGATGACTTCAAAAGCAAATTTTATTTTTCCTGAAAATATGCAATAGTTCTGCGCATCGTGTTAAATAAAAGATTGTATGTATATAAAAAAGCATGTTTTACTAAAAAAAAGTATCGAAAAAAGTTTTTTACGCACAAACCCAGAACAAGACGTGCACATCTAATGATTTTTTTTTTGGGTGTAATTCATAGCCAAAAACGTATAACACTATGTGTATCATGCTTTACAAGTAGTTCATATTTTTATAGCAAACAAAATGGTAAGAAAACCATGTATTTCATAAAAGCACGAACAGGCAAGTAGCAATGAAAAATTGTCTTTAGAATTTTCTATGTTTTAAAAAATCGACAGCTACAAACAGAAATACCCTGTGAACTTTCGTTGCAAGCTAAGAAAAGAAATCCATCATAAAATTAATTAACCTGTACAAAGCAGTCTAAAAAACTTAAAAATCTGCCCGCATGTAGTATTAAGGCGCTCTTGTGTTTAAACACGTCTATAAAAAAATTTGCCACGGCGACTTGTATGAAGAAATTGATGACTTGCAACGCAACAAAATTATAGGCATTTCTGTAGGGAACTGAACTACAAATAGCCAAAACGCCGTTTTTTTTGTAGAAACTACATGTAAATGCCAAAATTAATACGATATAGGTTTTTGTACTTTTATTAGCTTTTCTAATTTACCTGAACCATAACCGTACTTTTACCGAACCTTTACTTCAGAAAACCACACCGCTTATTCAGTGGCGTACATAGGGGGTGGGGCAGAGGGCGCCACCATTCCTGAAAAAAAATGTGCGCCGAAATTTAAGGGGGCTCTCTTTATGTGCAGAGATTTTTTTAAAAGAAAAAATCTGAAATTAAAAAATAAAAAATTAGTAATTTTTCATAAAAAAATCAAAAAGATTTTTTACGTTTTAAATCGTAATTTAAATCTTTGTTTTCTTAAACAACACTGACTAGCCTTCGGCTGAAAGAATATCTGGGTACCCATCTGCCCTTATTATATTGATACTTCGTGTCTGCGTGCGCATTACATATAAAATGTTCTTTTGCACTAATTTTCATTCTCTATTTAGATGTTATTTTTACGCATTTTACAGGCCAGGTTTTCTCTTGAGGAAAAATTTTGTCTCTACATGCTTTTATGGACAATTTATTTGCCCAAGAAAGTAAAAAGCTGACGATCTTGTACAACGAGGCTGATGCTACATGCAGCCAACCCTGATCTTCTCTACTACTATCAAAGCTTCTATTTTCTTGTGGTATCCCATGACAGGCTCTCATTGGTTCTTACCAAAGCCAAAGCTCTCGACGGGTTATTCATAATTATCGGCCACCTAATTACAGACCATACATAAAAGTGTTCGCACAACTTAGTTATAATATGGCTCAATATAGCTTCACTTATGTGATTTAAAGCGACCTGGTAGTTTTCTAAGGATTTGACCGTAATCTTTGTTGATGTAAGTATTTACATAAAAATAATTTTTTTTTACAAGTCATGATTGTTAAACGAACAATTTAGCGATATAAAATACTTCATTTCTTGTGGTGGGGGGGGTGGCAACCCCCCCCCCCCCAAACCCCCTTGGATCCCAACCCTGGTATCAAAAACCGCACAAACACATGACAGCGCCAAGCACTTGTCATGAATACCTTTTTTTCTTATTTTGTTCTATAATGGTGCTTGTCGGATCTATTTACATTAACGGTAACACATATAAGAAAAAAATTATTTTTTACAAGAAAAGCAAAAAAAAACTGTCCCTAAAAAACAATTTATTTATGATACACATTGTTAAAAAATATAACCAGCTGCTTTTAAAAATAATATATCTATTAATTATTTTTTGTAATAACAAAACATTGTATTATTCGGGCAATACAAAAATGGCAAAAACAAAAAAAGGTAAATATAACCGGCTTTTCAGGCCGGCTGTTGCATCAAACAAACTATAATATTTAACTAATTTAAAGATACATGCTCAATACCGGCTTTTCCTAAACGGAATAACAAATTTGGTGGATTGGGGCACTTTTCGAAGGGGCCCCTTCTTATACGTATTTTTTTTGAAAATATGTGCCTTGATCAAGGCGTCATTTAAATGTATTTTTTTTCTGTATATAGATCATATGTTTCTTGATGTTTTTAAATCATCAGGAATAATTATAAGAAGTATATAAAGTATGAAAGCACTATTTTTTTATCCAGGTATGTTATGTTTGGCCAATGCAAAATTGTCTTTAGCATTAAAACAAGATAAAACTTTGCAATTTTTTGAACTTATATTTTAAACGCTTTTGTTGTTAAAAAATGACTTTGTTTGTATATCGTTTTTTTTTGCTGGATATACAACTTTTTTTGTTTTAAAATTTAAATGCTTTTTAATTATAGTAATTAAAATTATTATATTAAATATCATTAACCTCAGTATATATAGTATGCTTCTACAAATTTAAACAATATATTTACTATAATCGTCAGAAAAAAAGTTTTTTTTTGTTCTCCTCTTACGCAAGAAACGACAAATTAGCATTTCTTTTGATGCTTTTTTACTAGAGTGAGTAGACGAGCCAAGATATGCGGGTGTGGGTATTGTGGTCAAACCTTTTTACAAAAATGGTAATCTTTTTTTTGTATTCTTAGAAACATAAAAACATCTTGTGCATAAATATCATAATGTTACAGTGTAATTTTTAGTTGACCGTGCAACAGATGACCGCATTATAGTCATTTTTTTTTTTTGCTTTTTACAGACTATTATACAATGCACGAGCATGTATTTTGTACAAAGTGTTATAATACCATGCATTTATTACCAAACCAAAAAAAAAAAAACAATTTTTGCATTTACAAAAGTTACAAAATCCATGGCAACCAAAAAGCCTGTTTTCTGTGTTGTGTTTAGTTAATATTGTTGTTGATTGTCTATAAATAGTTATTATTATAAAATATTGTTTAAGTCGTGTAACGATACAAAAAAAAATTAACTATAAAATTGATTTCAAGTTTTAAATTTTACAAATAAGTTTTTTTAACAAAAAAAGCAAACAATGGGATTTTGTTCTATTATTGCATTAGGGATTATGCACAGTACAAAAAATATAAATTTAATGCTCGAATGAGGTAAGATATGTGATTTAGAACTAAAACAAAAAATTTAGCAGTAACAGTAACAGTTGCATAAAAAATACATACGCAAAAGGCATACGAGTGTATGTAAATTAATATTTTTTTATGCCTAATTATAGATTAAAATTGTAAAAGATCTTTTTATACATATAATATAGCGAAGAAATATTGTTTACGTACACAATTTTGTCAATTATGTGTTATTAAATGCTTTATTATATTTTTACGGATAAAAAATTCCGGCTAATTATTTTGATATTTTAAGTAAAGAGCGCACACCAGTAGAGGTTTACGAAAACAGAGATAATGTACTCTAAAATATTATTTACGTAACTACATGCGCATCAAAATTGAAAGAAAAGTAAAATATTTCTGCCTTGTTTAGAAATGTAAATACAAAACCTTAATTTTCTATGCAAATATTGACAAACATTTTTTGTCTTGTATATAAGTTTGTTACAATATCAAAATATATACTTTTGGGTCCTAAGCCGTGACACGGGCACATTCCGCCAGTGCTTCCCGTTTGTTATGCTCCTGGGATATCCGATAATAAATACTAAAAAAAGCGTAGTAATAGATAAATGAAAGAGTTGCCTATAAAAAGCTTTAGACGAACAATGGTCAATTTATTTTTATTCGCATTTAAAATATACAATTTAACGCAAGATTGTTTATTTTATTACATTATCGTAAAAAATAAATGCTGTTTTTTAAAAAAACACTAAAAATTGCCCGATTATATTTATATTAAGCCGATTAAATTTATGCTACGGCGCACAACCTGATACCCATGCGTTACCTGATATCAAAGGCGAAAAATGGTTAAATTAAAAAAAAAAAATGTTTTAAATTGTTATAAGAACAAGCATTGTTTTATTATAGAGTAGATGATGCTAATATTTTTGTTTGGTTTAATTGAACTTTGTGCTGTGTTATTCGTGGGGGGAGATTTTAATTCGAAAAAAATAAAAAAACAACGTTGACTTGAGAGAAAAAAGTTTGGTTTGACTTTTAGATGTTTCTTATGTAATAAAATACGTTGTATCTAATAGCCAGATCATAGCCCCTAAGACAAGTCGGTATCAGGTTTAGCGCATGAAACTAAACAAAGCCGTAGAAATGTGCGAACATTTTTTTACCCATGCTTTTTTGCCGCGACAACAAAATATATGCTTTTTGCCGTGTACAAAAATATAAAGTGCTATTTGCTGTAAAACATAGTGCACATATGTTGATTTTTTATTTTTTTTTTGCTTGGTATACAAAAAAATTAAATAAACAATAAACAGAAACAATAACTTAACTTTACCATATTGTTTTTTTACTTGCCTCTTTTTGGTTTGTTTAATTCAAAAAGTTTTTTCCTATATGCCGTATATCTTCTCCTGTTTTGTATATTACCCCTCTATCCTTTACGCTTGCCACTTATACTCATATACTCTTGTACCCCTATACTTGATTTTATTTAATCCCATAATATATAACGTTTACACCTGCAGATCTTCATTCCCTCAATCATATTATTATTTTTTACAGTTTCTTTAACCCCTATATTACTTATCCCGTTTACCCTGTTAACCTGCACCCCCGTGAATCTCTTCGGCCTACACCTGTACTTCTCGATACATCTCGTCTTATACATATCTGCATCTCTAAACCCATTTGCTCCTACACTTCTACACCCTTTCTACATCTACACATATACATTCATACACACATAAAACCACCACACCGTTACGCCCCGTTACGTCTACAAGTATACATTCTTACATTGAACACCCCGCCACTCCTACACTTCTATCCATTACCACCCCTATACCCTAACACCCCCACACCCAGTTCCGGAATCTGGATTTTTTTAGGGGGGAGCTAGATAATACATTTTTTTTTCACCGTATATTTTGCCTTAAAAACGGAAAAAAAATTTGAAAAGTAATTTTCGAGATGGCTGTAGCCCCCCGTAGCCTGTCCAGGATCCCACTACTGCCTACAAATATACAATAGTACATGCCTACACTTCTTCATTTCCACACCCCCAACCTTCCTACACCCCCACTTCCCTACTATCCTACATCCTACCATCCAGCTTCCCTACACCCCTGCACCCCTACACCCCTACACGTCTACACCCCTGCACCCCTACATATCTCTACTCCGGCAGTTCTACCCATTACACCATGTAACCTTTACTCCACACCCATTTACCCCTGACTCGCATTATCCTTCCACCTTTACACCGTTACAACCTATACCTTTTTTACTTTGTAAAAATTATAAAGCCTATAAAAAAAATTTACGCAGCCCGGTAAATCCTTGGCATTGCCCTGAATGACTTAAACAATTACACATAAAAAAATCAGCATGGTCCAATTGTAATTTTGAAATATATTTACGCGAACTATAATTAGTAAATACAATTATATAGTCAGAAATATTTCATTGTTATAAAATTACATGTAAAAAAATTAGATTTTTTACACATATATATATTAAATACTTACTCGTCATTTTTCTACAACCAAAATATAAAATATAATATACATCAGGGGTTTCTAAAAATTGACGAAATTAAAAAAATCAATAAACGTGAATCACTTTATCGTTCACAGGAAAATTAGAGCTAATAATTGAAAAAATATTAAAATAAATGTTGTTTATAGGTTTTAAAAAAACAAAATAAATATATAACATGATAATTGGATATTTAATATCCTCTTAATTTTTATTTATCTTATTAGAAATATTAGCACTGTAATCCTGTTAAAGCTGGGAAAGATTAACTATTCATTTTTCTTCCAATATTTTTAGTCAAATCCTTGTTTTGCTTTTAGTGCCATTCATTATTTTAAAGGCGGATTCACAATTATAGGTAGTAGGTTATATTATTAGTATATTAAGAATTCTGGAACTTTTATTCGGGTAAAATGCCTTTATTAAACACCAAAATAAATTTAGTGCATTACATGAAAAGAGTTTTCAAGCATTTTTACCATTTTTGATTATTATTAATTGAACTTTTTTTTTCATATGTCAATATATTTTCCGGTTGAAAATTGCAATTAAATGGATTATCTAAAAAATCATCAAAAAATAATGAATTTTCACTGAAACGAGATTTTATATTCTGTGTAAAATTTGCAGGGGTATTTTAAAACACTATCTTTATAAGTAGAGGATCATCATTTTATAACCAACGAGCGAACATTTTGTAACATTATTTGCTGTGAATTCTGTCCATAAATCAAGTATATCAATAGTATATTGTATTTGGCGCGATGTTTGCAGTATGTTTTTGTTTGGTCGTTGTAGTTTTAAATATTGTTCATACATAAATATGTAATAACCTTTTATAAATTGCTACTTTTGCATTCAAATTATTCTTTTTGTACACTTTAACATATTTTTGTGCCTTATTATATACAAAAATCCTTTCTCGTTGCATCCAATTCTATAATAGCAAGCTAAAATGAATTGCCTTATGATAACCATCATACTAAATTTATGTGTACTACACCTGTAATGTGTAAATCTGTATCAGTTTCGCATAATATTTTAAATATACGTGTTCTTTTTGGACTTTTTCTTAAAAATTTACTAATTTTTGACGGTTTTTTCAAATGATTCATTAATATACTTAGTGAGGCATGCGCAAGATAGCACAAAACGATGTTTATAACAATAAGTGGATGGCAAATTTGCAAAAATAAGTTTTAACTCTGATATCACTTCATTATCTTTCTTGACCATTACTGCAGCCCCGTCTGTAAATATTGCTTGTTTATTATCTAATCGAAACTAATTTAAAATAAATAAGTTGTGCAGCATATAAAAAATAGATTTGGATCGGCATGAAATTGTCAGTTCTTTGCAAAAAAAAAAAATCTTCAATTATATCATCGTCTTTTATATATCTAACATAGCACATTAGTTGTGACCGTTTACTTGCATCGGTTAAATCATCAATTTTAATGGCATTATGACTTGATAACACAATTGAATTTATTGTTTCATCGATTATATTTTTTGATAATTCAATACGACAATCATGCATTGCCTTCTTGTTAAGAGTTAATGCTCCTTTTTTTGCGCCTTATGTGATCCGAACAACGTCTTGACAGCAGTTTTTAGTATGGGCTTGATAAGAGAACTTCCAATTGTATGAGAAGATCCATTTTTATTATATTTTCGCTTATCCTATTTTCGTACTACGCGTTATCATATGCTTATACTTTGGGTTCAGGCTTGCTTTCAGTTTTTGATTTTTGCTTTGTATTTTTATTTTTATTTTCTCCCACTTTAATTTCTTTACAAAAGTCTTTTAATAGATCATCAAATTATGTCTTTGGGGAGCTTTTTTTTAGTTTTTATATGTACTTTGCCATAATGTATGGTAACTTTATGCCTATCAATTGCAAAAAAAAATTCTTCAAACGAAACAGACACCACGGACCATGAACAACATCTTCAATACAAAACAAAACCAAGGCGATAAAAATCGGGATTATAGTATCTTTGTGGTTAAACAGTCTTTTTACACCGTTATTGAGTATTTGCGAACTCATACTAGGCTTGCAGTCATTTTTTATTTTTCCATATTTTTCTGTCTTGGTCATTTTATAAATTGAACGAAAAGGAGGATAAATATATAAAAAATCCAAACTTTCAAATTTCGTAGACCCTATTTTACAAATTAATTTTAGAGCTCATTTTTTTTAGTTGCATTTTTATTAATCTTTTTTTAGTTTTTAGTTTTTCGGCGTGACTTTTGCGTCCTTAAAACTTCCACCTGCCTATTAAAATATAGACATAAAAAAACATTCTACAAGTGGAATTTTAAATTCTGTCCTCCATGGTAATAAAAGAAAGAATTTGCATCCTTCGTCGGGTAAAAAATTTATTATGCCCAGACCTTTATTTTTTTACAAAATAATAGAAAACGGTCAAAAAAGACTTATTTCCTCGTAAACAGGCCCTCCGGAAGGCTTAAGACGGCCCGGGGGTATTTTTTTTTCTAGAAAAA
>JAQFYM010001177.1:0-38028 GCA_034694785.1 Agrenia bidenticulata | reverse complement strand
AATATAGTGCAATAGCGCCCAACAACCACTGTCGTGGAAAAACTCGACCATATTGCTTGATAAAGAACTCCTTCCGAATCCACCCCTACCATACCCTTATCGAGCTTTGGTTACCTATAATTGTCTAACCTTACCAGGGCAAAACAAGGGAATCGAACCCGCAAATGTTTAAGTTTTGCCTTTTTAAAATTATTTGATTTACCCATTCGGCCACTAATGTCACATAATGATGAAAAAAAGTAATTTTAAAAGAGTATAAATAAGGTTTTAAAAACAAAATTTAAGCATAAAAAATAAAAAATTTTGTTTTTATTTATATGCTCATTTCACAAACCTAAAAATATAAGAATGCAAAGAACCATACAAAAACATGCTTCATCTTATTTAAAAGTGGTCAATACTAATCATGGAGTGATTATTTTTTTTTTACTGAATAGCAATGCAAGATCTTATAAATAAAAGTATAACTGACTAATTTTGAATAGAATAAAGCATGTTTTGGTATTTTTTTTTCATTTTTATATTTTATATTTTTGTGCGCTGAACACAAAAATATAAATAAAGTAAAATTTTAAAAAATATTTTTACTGTTGACATCGTATTTATGCTCATTTACACACACTTTTCCAGATCATCATTTGATTTTAATTAATTCCATGGGTTAATAATAATTTTATTTATGTGATTATAGACTTGTTATAAGTAATAAAAACTGAATTCATAACAAATAAGCATTTAGTGCCGAATTTTATTTCTGATAATGCATGTTTTTAGTTGTTTCTTTGCATTCTTATATTTTGCATTTTTGTACTTTACGCATAAAAATAGGAAAAATTTATATTTTAATGCTTAAATTTTGTTGTTGACATCTTATTTGTGCTTTTTTACACTCACTTTTCGAATCAATATGTGATTATTAGAAATACCATGGGGGTAATAATAATTTGTATGTATGAGGATATTAAAGGGTTTTCAGGTAAATACGCAAAATTTTACGTTTTGAATGTTTATTGACAAATTTTTAATGGCCTGGAGTATTTTTTGGTATGTTTTTAAGAATTTGGATATTTTTTTTTTGTGAAAAAAGCCCAAAAATAAAAATTTTTAATATAGTTATAAGCTGCAATTTTGTGTTTTACATCGTATTTGTGTCATTCACATATTTTTTTGGTTATTTTGTAATTATTGATGTCAGCGGAAATGAAAATTTTATTTATAGTAATATTCATTGGTTTAAAATATTTATAACGAAATCCATGTATCTATGCTATATTTATCACAATTTATTTTAGAATAGAGGATTTTTAGTATGTTTTTATATATTCTTATATTTCTATTTTGTAAAATGAGCATGAAGATCAAAATAATAAATTATATGTTAAGTTTTTTCTTTTTTTTTTCAAAGTAGTTGTGACCTTTTACGTTTTCGTTGTAGATCAATGTTTGATTATAAATATTTCCAGAAGGATAATTTAAATTTTATTTACAAAAATATTTATTCGTTTTAGGTAATAAAAACGACAACCATTACTCTTTGCAAAAAAAATTGCCTGTTTTGCCTACAATCGAGCCTGTTTTGGTATGTTTTAATATTTCTATGCATTCTTATATTTTTATTTTTTTACAATAAGGAAAAAAAAAAGAATGCTTTAATTGTGTCATTGACGTCGTATCTATGCTCTTTTACAGTCACTTTTTACAGCTATTATGTAATTATAAGTAATACCAAGAGGTAAAATATATTTTGTTTATATAGATATTTATTCGTTTACAGTAATAAAACAAATCTTACCCTCTATGCTTTCTTGTATTTATGCTGAACGGAATAAATGATTTTTTCGTTCAATTTTTCAATTTTCAATGAAGAGGGCATATAAGCATTAGATTAAAAGACAGCATTTTGTTGTTGACGTCGTAGGCCGTTCTTTTAAACTTTTATAAAAAAATAAAATGAGATTATAAACAATATTCTTGAACTAATTTTTATTATTTATGTGATAATTTTTTGATTTTACGGAACTACGAATTGATCCGGTGCGACTGTACTCTTCCGCCAAAACGCACTAAAAAATATCAATATAAATGTGTTATTTCCGTTAGTCCGGCTTAAAAAAATTGTAAATAAATGTATTTTTTAGCCAATCTGCAATAAAAATCGCACATATAAATGTTTACAGTAATTTTGGCATTAAGAAGAACACATATATGTATTTTACGCTGAGTCGGAATACAAAGAACTGCACATATATGTGTTTAATGCCAATCCAGCAGTACAAAAAAATGCACATGCATGTGTTTTTACGTATCTAAGGGTGTATAACAAACAATTGATACCTGGAAATATATTGCGTATAGTACAATTTAAGCCTTTTACTACTAAATGCAATAAAAAGAATCTTGTTTTATATATCAGAAATATTCCTTTATACAATTTTTTGACCATTTATTTTATTATATGAAAGTTTTATATATATTTTGCACTTGTTTTAAATAACTATTCCATTTTGTCTTTTTACAAGATATAATTTTTCATTGAAAAACATACAAGCGATAAATACAAAATATTTTTTTATTTAAGTTTCTTTACTATATATGACTATATTATCACCACCAATGTGACCCAATAATTTTTACACTTTTATTTATTTTATTTTTGTAAAAAAAAGCATTGTGTATGACATAAATGTAAGCATAGTCGTTGATGCACAAAAATAATATTTTTTATATTTTCTTCGTCTTAGTACAAACAAGTGTGTCCTAAAAAAAGGATCTGGGCAAAGATTTATATTGCGTAATTAAGCGATAAAATAAATTGCCCACATTTGTGGTCGTGTTTTTTTTTGGGGGTAGTAAAAAACGGGCGGAAAAAAGTTACTTGTTAAATAACACACCGTTATAACGTTACTTATAAAAATGTTACTAATACGTAATATAAACGTTTTTTACGCTGTTAAAAGCACAAACTTAAATACTACAAGATTTAAAAATGAACCATCCCCAGTGTATTTACCCACGGTCAATCAGTAAATGTAGCATGATTTAGGAATTTATATGTTAAAACGTGACAGAAACCAGGGTAAACAAAAGCTAGTAATGTGCATGTACAACAAACGCAAACACAAATGAACTTTTTTCTATTGTAAAAAATACCAACATTTCTTATAACTAAGTTAAACTTGTTATATTCATTTTTTGTAATTTTTTTTGAACGAGATATTGACCACTTTGTTTTATTTTACGGTAAAATCATTTGCTTCTATTAAAGCGAACAATGCCTTGATAAAACTTGTTTTTACACAAGAAACAACAGTTTCGCAGATCTTTTTTTGTATAGAACCTGTATGAACCGCATGCCACCTACCGGCTAAAAATGGTTTAAAAATATCTTCGTGTCTTTGTATAATTGCAAAACATACATGTCTGGAATTTGGAAAGAATGCTTAAAAATACTAAGAAGCTATTAAACACCGAAATACAAAAAGAAATGTTATTACAATACCTTATGACACAAGTCTATATTTATAATACATATTTTTGTATAAACTACTTAGTAAAATACATGCTGGTTTTTTACAATAATATACTATCTGTATGATCTAAGTGGGTATAAAAAGGTGACGTTAACCCATATTTCATTTACTAATTTGGGCCTTTCCTTACGTTGCTTCAAACTGAAAAAAAAATGCAAAGGACTTGGATCACAAAAGGTGTCATACTTGCTGCAATCTACGCACAAAAAACTATTATTTGTTGTGATTCAATATTTTGTTTTATCGAAATACAAACTAAAGTAATTTATGTCGATAATTTGTGTGTTTATATGTTTTACATACAGAAAGATGTTAAGTGGCAATCTTTGGACTGAAAGTGTTATTAATTTTGTAGAATAATCACGAACCTGCCTAATCGAGGTTTTTAAAACACTATGCCAAAATACATGGCTATTCCAAAATGCATTTATACAATTTTTCTTTGCTTTTATGATATCTGGTTACTTGCGTTACATATTGGTTGCAAGTATCAATTTCAACCCTGGTTTCAGTTATGCAACATAGTGATACTTCAACGCAAAAAAGCGGTAAAATCTATATATTGTAAAATATAAACGGTTAATCTTTAGGGTGGTTATATTTTGTTTCTTTATCTGCCAAAAAACATTTTGCAAAATATTTTAAGAATTTTGATGCATTTAAACTATTTTTTCAAAAACCAAAAAGATTGTATGTATTTTTTTTGAACATACCTAAGACATTTGCATAAAATTAATATATTTTTTAACATAACGATTGAAAAGTTACCGGTTTATTAAGCTAATGACTGACACAGGCATACGCAATAGATTTTTTATTGTACGTTAATTTTTTCTGTCCTTGAAATTATAACCTTGATACGCAGCTATAAAATATTTGAAATTGTATTTACAAAAAGGTTTGGTGTAACAAAACTCTATAAAAATAACGTTAAAACGTTTTTTTCAAATAAAGTTATAAAAAATGACGTTACCCACCCTTAGTAAAAAATGCCACATTTCTGTGGACCTTTTTTTATCTGAGCAACAAAATGCCACATATCTGGGGGTTCGTTTTTTATAATGTAGGCTTAGAATGCCACATATTCGTGTTTTTTTTGAAGTAGATTCTAAATGCCACATATTTGTGGTTTTGTTTTTTTAGGGTAGATTTAATTTGCCACAAATATGTGGTTTTGTTCGTGAAAGGGTCAAGGGCTTATTTTGCACAGTTTATATTCCAATTAAAAAATTATCCACTAATATCGGGTGAAATCCGTTAGACACGGAAACATCATAATAATAAAAATTATGTAATCATTTTCTTTTTTTTCGCATACATAGTATGGCGCATAATTACGATGCATACTGGAAATGTAATACTAAACCGCAACTCTAGATAAACACGGAAAGATGCAGATAATCATAAAAAACAGTTTAAAAAAAACCGTAAAATCATTTGGATACGGTGCGAAGGAATTAGTAGTTTTACAAAAACAAAAAGCCTTTATCTTGTCGGCAACACGACAAAAAGTACTTTGTACTTTCACATGGCAGTAAAATTTTACAACCATAGTTAAGGAGGCACAATTATTTGCCGTTATCATCTTTTTAATTATGAAGGCAAACATAAGTAGATGACGAAAAGGATGAAAACATGGAAAATTAATTTCGCGCATAAAAAAAAACTTCTTCAGTTTTTTTTTAACATGGCAAATTTTAAACCCATCAAGATCTTCTATGCTTTGCCGACTAATAAAATTTTTATATGGGGAAATAGAAGTTTTATCAAGATGTACCGGTCGCATACTGTGATATTATACATAGATGATATCTAAAAAACATTTTTTTGTTTTATACTAGCATCTTTGTATAATATATTTCATACGAAGGCCACACATTTTGGCTTTTGTTTATTTTATAAATAATTGTACCGAAGCGCTGTATACTAGGGGGTTTGAATTTTAAGATGTAATTTGTTTAATTTAGACATATTTTTAATACCAATATCAATACCGATGATTTTTTTAAATAGCAGTTTTTTTGCAATAGAGCTGTGTGTTTACCTCTTGTAATAAAACTTATTGCTGTTTTTAATTTTTACGGCTTATAAATATAAATACAAAGTGTAGTTCTTGCTACTCTTTATATCACATATTCATATTTAGCAAATATTGTTGCTCTTATATGTGCTGTACCACTTATACTTATATATATATAATAGAAAACTAACATAATATAAAATTTTGCATTAAAAGTATACAGGTCGCGTTAAATTCTCATTTTTTTTAACTTTTTGCATTATTGGATATGTAAATTTTAGGCATTTTACAACAGGAACATTTAGAATTACTATAGCAAAATTCTAGGTTTGACGTAAAGTGCAGTCGACTACTTCTACTGCATTATAAAACAAATTTTAAAACAAAAAACATGTAGTTTTACAGAAATCGCTGAAACACTAATAGATATTTTCAGATAAATGATATAGAGCTGCCGCGACTAATGCATGGCAGCTTGCTAGAAAAAATGTTAGTTAAACAGATAAGAAGATTTATAGACTTTTGACAAATACAAAAACATTTTCTGAATCAATAATTGAGTTACTGTATGGTCTAAAAAAATAGAACTACTAAAATATTTTACTACACAAGAATTTTATTTTTTTTTTACCTTTTAAAAACGCATTGATTAATTTTAATCACATAGTTACCTCAAGGTTACGTTAATTGATCGTTTTAATATATGCGTTAAAGAACTTTATTTTTGCGTTTTTTTCTTTTTCGAAAAATTTAAATATATTATCTGTTTTTAATATCAACAAAAACACATAATGCGAGAGTGTTTTATATGAAATACGTTTTTTTTGCGTTTTTTTGACTTATAAGGGGTGTTTTTCTTGTAATATTTTATTTTTTTTGTCAAATTTACATAAATTTTGTATAGAATAATATGGATAAATACACTAGAAGACCAAGTTGTTTGCAACAGGATGTGATTTTTTCTTTTTTGACTTTAAAGGTAAGTTTTTCTTTACGTATTTTTTTTTGACAAATTGTACCAAAAAATGTACAGAGGGAACATATGCAATAAAAACACACAATTCTAGGGTTATCTATAATTGCGTTATTTTACATGTAAGGGACGTTTTTTCTTAAATTATTTTTTTTCGGTTAATTTATATTAATTTACAGAGGGGGCCTGCGCGATTAAATCAATATATGTAATGCTGTTTCAATAATATCGTGTTTTTTATTTTAACGATTTTAAATACTAGTTTTTGTAAAAATATTAAATTTTTAGCGACTAATTTTGAAAAATTTACAGAGGGGTAATAAGCAAACAACCCAGATATTGCAACGATCCTAAATATACACATGTTTATACTTATTATTTGTTTTGTTTTAAAGAAAAGTTTTTATTTTAATATTTATTTTTTTTTGACTAATTTAAATGTATTCAGAGGGGGACTAAGCAACAGAAACACTTTATGCAACGATTTTATTACTAATGCCTTGTCTAATTAATGTTTTTTGACAGTAATAAAGACGTTTATCCAAAGAAATTGTACTTTTTTTGGCAAGTTTGCATAAGTTTACAGAGGGTAGTGAACAAATCAAACCCGAAAATGCAAGGGTTTTTAAAATAATTAACTTGATTTTTTTTGCATTTAAAAAGGAGTTTTTCTTAAAATATTTTTTTGTGGACATATTTACTAAAAAAATTAACAGCGGGGTTATAAGCAATTAAAACACTTAAGCGAAATTTTAAACATAATTACGTGATTTTTAAAGTTTTAAAAGGGTGTTTCCTTTAAGTAAGGTTCTGGGCCAGCAAGGGTGGCATAAGAGCCTAAAAATAAAGAATGACTGTTGTAAACGGTACTTATTGGTTATAAAATACATTTCTTTTATGCAGTTACTGGTTATCGAAACCTTATAATTATATTCTATCTTTATGGATATGATCTTGTTATATTCTTCTATCCATCTAAAACTTTTTTTGTTACCATAATAAAATAATCTCACCAATGGGACTTGTACACATGTTTAGTCTTTTTAGATGATGAGTTTATAACTAGTGAGCCATTCAGGCTTGTATATGTAATAATGCGGTTACTCTAGTAACAAATTCATAATTGTAATACCAATTAAAACTGAGAGGAAATGATGCCTCAACACCCCTTTCTCTAAACTCCTCGCAAGTCTGTGATATCTCCTACAATGTAATTAAGGTTTAAGTGTGGTGTGGTGATCAGAGCATAAGGTGTATATATTTTAAACCCCTAATATTTGCTACTGTTTTTGATTTTTATTGACCGACATCTAATGCAAATAAAAAATATTGTAATAATATTCTCGTATATAAACACATCAACCCAAAGATAATATATGCATCATCTATTGACCACTTTATAATCAGGTTTTTTGGGTGGTGAGGATTTTATGTATGCGAGCGACATCACACCAGTACCGTCTTTAAGCCCGATACCTCAAATGGGGCTATTTCGTCATTACCGAGTCTTCCTAATCGTTTAGTATTGATCAAATTATGCTTTCGGTGATTCACTTGAAATTTCTAAAAAGAAAATTTTTTATTCCTTAATTTTTCTTTGCTTCATATGCAATCTTCAGTTATAATAGTAGGGTTCTGGGCCAGCGAGGGTGGCCTAGGAGCCTAAGAATAATGAATGACTGTTTCAAACGGTATCTATTTATTTAAAAATACATTCCTTTTATAGGAAGTTATCGTTTTTTGAAACCACAAAATATCACCTATCTTTATGGATATGATCTTGTTATATTCTTCTATCCATCTAAAACTTTTTTTGTTACGATAATAAAATAATCTCACCAATGGGACTTGTACCAATGTATATTTTTTTTAATGATGGAATGTACACCATTGAGCCATACAGGCTTGTATATGTAATAATGCGGTTACTCTAGTACAAAATGCAAAATTGTTATACCAATTTAAACTAAGAGACAATGATGCATCAACACTACAAATATTTCTGCCGTATACAATTTGTACATAACAAATGTACAGAGGGTCCTTCGCAATTCAAGCGATAAATGGAAGAGGGTTTTACATAATTTATTAAAAATTTTTTTTTTTTTGACATTAAAGGAAGTTTTTCTTATAATATTATTTTTTTTTTTGATAAATTTTAATAAATATAAAGAGATGTATTAGGCAATCCAACAGTTAAATACAATGTCTTCTACAAAAATAAGTGGGCTTGTACTTTTTTTTTACTTTAAAGAAAATTTTTCAGTAAATTGAATATTCTTTTTGTCAAGGTAGACTAAAAAAAATGTACAGAGGGACATAAAGCAATCGAACAACACAGGCATTATCTCGTTTAGGGGTATTTTTTATTTACTTTTAAGAAAGTTTTTTTACGTATCATATTAAGTATTTGCAACACATTTTAATAAATTTACGGCGGGGTACTAAGCAATTAAAAATTGAAACGCAGAGTATAACAAAAAATAACGTATTAGGAATACCTGCGAACGTAAACCTTTTGGCTAAAAACGGGTTTTTTTGCAGTAATACCTGTTTAGGGATTTTTTCTAATATCGATAAATTCATTTTTTTGGTCTTACTAAGCCAGGAAATATAACTATTTTACCTCCATTAAGCAATAAAAATAACAAAATTTAGGTCCGTTTCAAGAAGCTCATTACAGGCAAATCCATGTGACTAAAACACGTTCTTTACAGATGAGGATTTGGCCTTTTCCGATCGTTACGTCAGAGTCTTCAGTAAACATAGAAATGCAAGCAGCTGCTACTCTAATGTTTTAAGTAATAAAAAGTGTTGAGGTAAAGTAAGAGGAATTTAAATGAAAAGAAGAACAGCACATGTCGTTCCAGAGTATAAAGGGTGTTTCATTTTAATTTACGATAAAAACAATATGATGTTAACACTAAATAGAAAGGGGGTAAAAATAAAAGAAAAATAAAATAAAACTATAGAAATCGATGAATAAAAATACTGATTAATAAAATTCATATGTTTCAACATTTTTCTTTGACAAGTGATCAGCAAATGGTATCTAAAAATTACCATATTTTGTACTCTTATTAGTAGTATTTTTCTTGTGCTCTACACCTTCGTAAGACATACAAATCAAACAATCAACTAATTGAATGCGGTATTTGTTGAAATAAACAGTATTCATGTAGTATTGTATGTGGTATACTGGGTTATTTTGTTTTGCATATGCTGTATAATTTAAAATCTTTACAGAAAAATAATTTTTTTTAATCATCCTTCTTTGATGCTTCGGCTCAAAAGGTTAAAAAGGCGTTTTTCTTTATATTATAATTTTACCAAAATTAGTATATAAAATTGTGTGGAGGGCAGCGTAAAGCGGCATACAACATTTTGGATGATTTCTTGTTGTAAAATATCGTGATTTTTATTATTTTTTTTACTTTAAAGGAAAGTTTTTTTAAAAAGTTTTTTTTTGACAAATTTTACCAAAAAAATTACCAATAAAAAGCCTTTTCAATCTAACACTAAATACGCAGGTTTAATGCATATTTAGGGTATTTTTTGACTTTAAAAGGACAGTTTGTAAAATTATTTTATTTTATTTCCAAATTTTAGTAAATTTTAAGAGAAAGCCTACGCAATGAAAGCACCACAAGCAATGGTGTCGTATAAAAGCTTTACTTTTTTGTGTTTGTTACTATAAAAGGGAGTTTTTCTAAAAATGTTACATTTTTTGCACGTAATTTTTACAAATTAACAGAGGGGAACACAGCGATTAAAAGTTTTAATGCGCGAGTTTTGCGCATAATTACGTTGATTTTTATTTTTTTTTTGATTTTAAAGGTAAAGTTTTTCATAAAAAATTTATTTTTTTTTAGCAAATTTTACTAAAAAAAATATCCAGAGGTACTAAGCAATTAAGTAAATGAATGCATAGTTTTATATTATTACTTGATTCTACGTGTTTTTGACTTTTAAATGAAGTTTTCGTAATTTTTTTTTGTTGACAAGTTTTACTAAAAAAATTTACAAAGGGCCTAAGCAATTGCAATACTAAATGCGAGTGATTTAAATATTATAGCTTGATTTTTATGACATGAAAGAGGAGTTTTAATTATTATATATTTTTTTTTGACAAATTTTAAAAAAATTACAGAAGGTTAATAACCATATAAACTGCTCTATGCGAGGGTTTTTAGCATATTACTTGTTTTTTTGTCATACAAGAGAAGTATTAATTAGAATATTTTTTTTTTGACAGATGTAAAAAAAGAATTACTAAAGAAACAAAGCAAAAAAAAAAACACTATTTCCGAGGTAGTTGCAACTAGCTATTTGTTTTGTGTATTGTTTTACTATAAACGGGAAGTTTTTATAATTTTTTAGTTGTGTTTTTAAAAATTACAAAAATTAAAAGGAAAAAGCAGTAAAACATTACATGAAAAAGATCGGTAAGGTAAAGAAATGTTTTCAATTTTTTTTTTGACATAAATCTAGTATTTTATTTTTTATTTTTTTAATATGACTACAAAAAATTTACAGAAGGGCTCAAGAGAGAAGAAACTACTATAAAAAAGTCATGAGATTAGTTTTGGTAATTTAAAGTAAATTTATTGCAAAAATAAAAAGTCTACGGTGAGACTTTTTGTTATATAGAAAATTATAAAAGAGTATCCTATGGAATCCTCAATTACAACACATCATGAATGGGTAAATATTAGTTATATGATATACATTACATGCTATAAAAGTGAGTATATAAGTAATTAACAGGTTTTTTTTACTAAAATATATATTTTTGCAGGTTTTGTAAATATGAAACTTAAGAGACACATGAAAGCAATATAAATTACCTTATAGGATACAAACACAACAGATGCTGTTTTCTGTGCTACAAAAAACATGAGGCTGCAGCTCGCACTAGCTCTATCTGTTTTAATGTAGTTAAAGTAAAATAAACGGTGACAGGCCCTAAAACCTGGTCAATTTGTAATCCGCAAAACACGAACGGGCTAAACCAGCATACTCTTATTGTAAATTACATGTACGATTTTCTTGCCATGTATACTTTGAATTTTTTTGCTGTAAGTATGTTTGCAATAAACATATATAATATTCATATGCTCGGTATTCGCATTTAAGCCGTAAATTTTTTGTTCTTTTGTACAAGCGTAAAATCAAAAAAAAAACATTCTAAGTGCAGTTTTTTTAATCTCTGTGCAATATCTGTAAACCGCCTACGTCTGAGCTGGTAGCCGATTTGTTTATTCGCCGTTAACAAGTCCTGTCATATGCAATAGTAAATTAAAATGTTTAATGTTTCATAAATGATCAAAAAACTTGACAAGAAGATGTTTTTATAAGACAAACGCATGTTAAAAAGTATTGACTACTATGAACATGGCAATTGACAAGATTAGTGCTTTAAAACCATAAATTTATTTGCGGGATGCCTTTATGCATCTCTACCTAAGAAGGTATATTAGTAATTTTTGGTTTTTTATTTTATTGTAAGGAAGTGAAAAAGCGTTTGTTATAATATTATAAGAAAAAGCAGTGAACTGTTAAATTGTGTTAAATGTTGATTTATGGTATTTTTGCAATCGTAAAAAGGCAGTGTTTTTTTTTATGTTATTTTTTGTTATATTTAATTATATAAATCAGATTACATCTGCACTGTCCAAACAACATGAACGAAACAGCTACAGCATTATATTTTATGTGAAGTATTTTTAAACTATGGTAACATAATAAAAAGCTATTTTTGTGTAAACAATACGTAATAGAAAAAAACTAATATTTTTTAACCTCATGTTAAATATCTTGATTTTTTACAGATCTAACAAACATTGACTTTAAAACTGTTTTTAAAAATTTACGTCTACTTTGTTGTTTGCTTTTTTTTTTTTCTTTTTTGCATTATTTGTTTTTTTTGCATTTTAATTAATAACTTGTTTTATGTCATACGTCACAATAAAAAAATATGCTATAAATATAAAAAAAACTATGTAATATCATGTAAATATAAGCATATTTTTTACCTTAAGAATGTTTTGTCAAGTACTAAAATTTCGCCACTAAAATTTTGTCTTTTGTAAATTAGGAATAAAAAAAAGATAAATTCGTTATTTTCACTTTGTTGTTTTGCATACAATTGTATGGTACAGGTCTTATTTAAATTTTATTATTACATACTACTAGAAAAAATATTTTGCTAGCACTTTTTTCTATATTTTATGTTGCAATAAAAAGTACTTAAAAAATGAATAACGAAATAAATATAGTACTGAAGTTGCGTAAAAATTTTTACACGCAAAAAGAACATTAGCATATGTTTTATTAATTGAATTTTGGCGGTTCAATTAGTATATTTTCATTTAGGTGAAACTTTTTAACACAATCTGCATATTTTTACTTTTATTACTTTTTAATTACATGTTTTTCCGTAAGCATTCGTAAAAACTAATCATAATATAAGTTTGCAAATGAAAATACATAATGAAATGAAAGTAATACAAAAGAAATAGTTCGTACATAATTTACTGTGTTAATATTTTATATTTAGGATAATACCATTATTTTCGATTTGCGGTTTCGTCATTTATGCCAATAGAAGTTATTTAATAATTCATGTTGTTTTTGCATATCATTGTTGTCTAAAAATGGTATTTTTCAGCACGAACAATATGTTTTTACGCTATATGTATTCTATTGAACTAAATTTTGTTTTTTAAAATTATTTATCTGTTTACATAAAAATAAAAATAAAATATGGTTTATTTAGCGTGAAATGATATATATTGAGTTTTTGTGCTTGTAAAATGAATATAAAAAAAATTAAATGTTGCTCTTTTTGCACAAAACTAGAAATATTTGTAAAAGTTGTCGCAATAAAAACTTTTAACAAAAGTTATCTACCGATAAATCCCACTCATGTTTTGCAATTCTTTACGCGTCTAGAAATTGACGAACAATAATTTTTATCAAGTATTGTTATAATAAAAAATGACAAAACACGATTATTAATTTGCATCAATTAAACATAAACATGTTTCGTATTAAAAACCCTTTTGTGGTTGTGCATGTTTAGAACAAACGCAAAAAATCTGTACAGGTATATTTCAAGCATCAGGAACATTTTTACGAAACTAAAATCAATTGTTAGATAGATGATCTTGTAACGAGTATAAGAACGTTATATATATGATAATAGCATGGTTGTTTTTTACATACTGCCAAATATTTGTTTACCAAGTTTTACTATACATACTTTTTTGTTCAACATTTTTTACATTTTTTGACGCTAATAACTTTGTATAATAAAAATCAAAACTAAACTAATATTTGTATGTCAATGCTCTTTTGGTTGTGTTTTGTCACATATAATAGAGCATAAAGTTTTTTTATGCTTCTAAATAAAGTGTTTTGTATATGTAAATGTCTAAATTTGTAGTTTCGATAAAAATAATTTTTATTTTATTGAATTTTAAATAATGACAGCAATAAAAAGTTTAAATGATGCGGCTGATGCCTTAGAAGCTTTCTGGTTTACACGATTTGACATATAAAAGTTACATATTTTATATTTATATTTTCTTTATTTATATTTTTCGTTCTTTCTGAAACCAATAGTTCTTGTTTCAGAAAAGATAATTAATTTATGCCCCAGAATAGTCTTACAATCTAGTTCATAAATTTTGCGTCTATTTATTGGTTCTTAAGCAAGTTCGACCCCCGCAAACTGTGTATCTCGGCAAAATATATTTCTATCAACCCTCAGATTTACATAAAAAGCTGTACAAACGGGTCTTTAAAGCTAAATTGCTATTGGATCATCATATGGCGAAACATGGCGCTCACATAATGTCGTGTGGTCTAATTGAAACACAACATGTAGAAAAGCTTTTAATATAGAATCGGATTGTGTATTAGATGAGACAGAGAAAATTGTATATAATGTTTTTTGTAAAAAAATATATAATAAATAAATGTAAATTAATAACTAACAAATAATATTTATGTAATAAAAAAGCAAACGGGTTTATTTAAAAACAAATTACCCTGTTTTAAACATAAATCAACTATGTATTCAAATATATATTACCCGTCTTAAATAAGTTTGATTTGTATAGTTTCTATATGACAAAAATGTATAAAAACGCGTGTTTCTGTGTTTTTTTTTTGTTTTTTTAATTGCATTTTAGAGTTTTTATATGTATAGAAATAATTAAAACAATAAACAGCAACAAAAAAATAGAAGAAAGTTTTGCTATTATTCTTGTATAAAAATGTCAAAAAGACAAAAAAAGTCTTTATAAATGTCGTGTACTAAAAAATTTAAGGAAATGCTCTTTTGAACTTCACAATAGGTTTTCGGTAAAAACACTTTAAATAAGCGTTATCTTTACACATATGTAGATGCATGTTTTTTAAGCCATTTGTATCTTTTTTAATTGATTTATTGGTTTTTTTATGTAAAAAATACACATATTACTATAACTTAAATACGCAATATTTATACAACTTGTCGCAAATACACAAGTAGGCGTTTTTTTAATGCCGATTACTAAAAATCCCTTAAAAACTGCAACAAAACAAAAAATATTAAAAAAATGATGTGCGCAAATTATTTCTGTTTATAGCATATTTTGTTATAATATTGCGTTTCATATTTTTTAGTTATTTTAAAAATTTGTATTTAAAAGACAGAATTTTTTGCCTACTTTTTTTCGTAAACAGTTGTTTTGATGTATTTATACGCGAATTATTAGGTGTTTATATTTTTAGACATCAACTATGAATATTTTTTTTAAAAAAATAAATTATATGAGTTTGTATTTAAAAGCAAAAATATTGGTATACTGCTACCTAAGTCTTTTTTTACGATACTTTTTTTTTCTTAAATAATACAAAAAACCCCAAACATCAACAATTTTCTAACATATGTTTGTAGTTGAAATACTCGGAAAAAAACACACATTTCTGCTGATGAAGCACTTCTTTCAAAAAATAAACAAAAAATAATACTTTCAATTTAACATTAGATTTACTTTTTGCGTAGCTTTAGACGGTAAAAAAAAGTACCAACATATACTTTATTTTTTACGTGTAATATTTATTACGTTACATTATAAAAAAAAATTTTTTAAAACACGTTTTTAAATAACGTCATAAAAAAACGCAAAATTCTTAGTTTTACAATTACTAATAAGGAACCAAATTATAGAATGTTTTTTTCAGTTTTTTTTTCGTCAAAATAATCTTGCACAAAAT
This sequence comes from Agrenia bidenticulata, assembly GCA_034694785.1. Classification (NCBI taxonomy): domain Eukaryota; kingdom Metazoa; phylum Arthropoda; class Collembola; order Entomobryomorpha; family Isotomidae; genus Agrenia; species Agrenia bidenticulata. Next base: position 22,238 of record JAQFYM010001177.1, on the reverse strand, counting down.
ATGCATGTTATGTAAAATAAAATACTTTTAAAAAAGTCTGTTTTTCCTGAAGGTAACCTTTTTTTCTCTTTAATATTAAAATGCTGTTTGGTATTTTTTATGTTGTGTTTTTTACTTTCGTGACACGTAAAATTATTTTTAAAATGCAAATGGCACTAAAAAGGCCTTTTTTCTTATATTGGTCTTGTTGGCTAACAAGTAACGATGTTATATTGTTTTTTTACGCGCAGAATTGCTGTATAAAATGGTTTTTCTTAAGTAAAGGCACTACAATAAAAAACTATTTTGTACATAATAAAAGTGATCATGTGTATAATACACAAATCTGCGTGATTATATAAATTCATATTAGGGATGTTGACGGACCCGACATTTTGTCCGGGTTTGGCCCAGATAATTCAGCCGAACCTGGTCGATCTTTTGAGAAATATCATTTTTGGTAGTAAAAACCCAGCTTGTCGGGTCCGGCCGGATTTTGTGTTTTAAAATACTTTTATTCTACGATGCATATTAAAACAAGATGCACGCACTTTGAAACAAAAATTTAAACGATAAAAAGTATTTTTATTAATTTTACTAACTCCTACGCTAATTTTTGCGAATGTAAAGCGTTATTTTTCTTTTATATTTAGTATTTTTATGCCGCACCTACGTGGGTAAAAATATAAAAGCATGTATCTGCGTAAAAAGTCACATATTTATCAAAACTGACCTTTTTTTATGGTACTTTTTTGAGTTCTCTTAGTACATGAAGAAATCAGCAAAATCATTCTAGAATGAATATCTTAGTCGACATTAAAAGAGTACATCATTTGCTTTAGAACGTAGGCGGTCAGGACAAATATTGCACAAATAATTACCGCCAAAAATAAAAAAATGGCGTTTTGTAAAGTAAAATGTTACCATAATTCTTTATTCGCATTGTAGACCTACGATATTAACTATGAAAACAACAGCAAAAGTAAAAAAAAAATGGTTGAAGCCCTACAGCGCAACTTCGTGTTGCTTAACACATAGACGGTGTGCAAATTAGCAGTTTTCTGCGTATTCACAGTATTCAAGGCAAGTTCAAAAAGAAAGGAAAGCCCTCTACTGCGCAAAACCAAAATGTACTGTACAGCTTTCGCGCATAAAAGAACAAATCACAGAATCAATGTAATCTGCCGCTGACTGTATAAGTGAAAGTTACTTTTTTGGCGTTTTGCATACATCTTTTTTAGATTGTATAAATTATATGTTTTATCGAATGATTGGTATTTAATTATTGAATACGCAAACGTTTTTATACATTTAAATTTTAGAGTACAGTATTTTCTTGTAAAAGAAACAAAATATCATAGTAATGAGTATACAAATGTAGTAAATGTACAAAGTTTTTTTCTGTACCAATGCTTATCTCTTGTAAATACAGTTGTTAAAAACTTGCAAACGTTGTATTACAACAGTCAAAAAAGTATAAAAACACTGTCTTTATACATTTTTTGAAAACCATTTTGCTTTAGTACTAGAATAGCAAACCCTCTGTTTTTTTGCATTAGAATTTTTTTTAATGAGCGCGAGTTCCTAAAAAAAGTAGTAGCGGTATACTTAGCCACGTTGTCTTGTTGCAGCATGAGATACATGCATATAGTGCACAATTTATAAGCACATTAGGTATTTCTTGCTGTACACGCAAAAATAGTATTTTTAAATATTGCAAACGCTTCAGAATTACAAAGGCAAAACAAGTGTCGGAATCCTGTTTTGTTTTGTTTTGCAGTATATTTTTGAAACAACAAGCTTACTGCATTGTGTATAAGTAGGGTTATAAATAGTAAAACCACATGTCAACACAGTACTATGTTTGCAAATATGCAAAGTATGTAGATAACAGGTTTAAATTTTTTATTTGCATAATGCAGATTTATATAACACTAACTTGAGATTGTAACACCTGCATGAGCATACTGTTTCGATGTATCTAGACTATCGTACATAGGTTTAAAAAATTGATTGGTCATTAGAAACTATTTTTTACTAAGAAATAACTGCACCATTTGCGACCAGATTCGACCACTTTCACTATTACCATGAATGTAATCAAGCGCAGGTTTACAATAAAAGACAAGCTTATATAAGTGTATAATATTGAAAATTTATTATGAACTGTAAAATAATTTTTTTCTATATTAGGACAAATTAAACTTATAAAGAGCAATAATTAACTATTGCGTAGAAAGTACAAAAAAGGGAAGAAAATACTATGATTTTTTGCATCATTAATAATGCAATAGAAAAAAAAGTACTTGATAAGTAAATATAAAAAAAGCGCTTTTTTTACATTTTTCGGCTACAAAATGAAGTTTTTTTATTCCGCCATGTGTCTGCACTGTATCTTCATTTGTTAACATGGCAGAAATAATAATTTAATACATCATCTTGCATCGCTTGTTATGAGTATTTTTTTAGGTATTATGTTTTGTTAAGATCGCCACAATTACCATTTAATTCTTGCGATTATTGCACAAAATTTTTTACTATTACAAAAAAAGACAATTTTTGAGATACCCTGCTTGATCGTAGACAACTTTTATCACCTACGACAAAGAAAACCATTTCATGTAAAAAATCACTACAAAAAGTATTTGAATGACGCTTACAAGTTATACTTTTATAAATTTTATTTTAAGATGATGTAATACAATTAAAAAAAAATACTCGATCGAAGAAGATACAGACAAACAATTGTAACGCAAACCTAACAAAAAAGTCATACCATGTAATTTTGATTTCTGTACGTTTAATTGTGCTTTTTTTTGTTTTAAAATCATTTTAGTAACGCTTTTTTTTGTGTAAAAAACCTAGTACCGGACCCGGAGTTCGGCTGGATTTTATTTTTTCTGCCGAACCAAGTAGCATGATAATAATTTTGATGGCCGACCCGGTCGCAATAATGTAAATTTTCTGCCGGAATCTGGGTCCAGCCCAGCATTAATTCAAATTATGTTGCTTTTGCGTTTTTTAAAACATGCAATATACATATAAATTATATTTTTTTCTATATGTTTTTTTTTGCTTTTTTTACTAGAGTACATTTTAACAGAAAAAAAGCATTGCTACATATATTGATAGTTGCCTGTATCTCATCTTTAGTGCATCAGCAAGTGTACTTCTTATATATTTTTTTCCTTAAGGCATCTCGCTTTGTAAAAAAAGTCCCATTTAAATTTAAAAAAATGATTTGCGCAAGCAATCATATGTTCATATGTAAAAATAATATTTTAACTTGCATGTATAAGATTTCATTTTTGCATTTTTACACAGTATAGATAAGGTGTTTGACAGTATAGTTATTTTTCTACAAAAACAAATTTTTTTTATGTGTGTAAAATTGACATATGATTCTGTAGCAAATTACCAAACATTATTATATTATTAACTTATATATTATCACCAGACATTGATAACAACAAACAACATATTTTGGCAAAAAACTTGCATAAATGTACATTTGAAAACCGTTGCAGATGATTTATACTTTTTTAATTGTAATTTAATACATTTTTTATTATTTTTATTTTTATTTTGTTTGCTATTTTTTCTGTGTAAAATATTACTTTAAATCTTGTTAACAATAGCTAGACATAAACAACCGCTACCCTTTTAGCATTTTTGGCGTATTTTTACTTATTTGTAATCTTTTTCTACTCGTTTTTTATCGGATCATTTTTTTTTGTAACAGAAGATCCATTCTTGACCTTCGACGCTTCAGTTATGATCGAACTACGACTCATAGTTGTTACTATATATTTGAGTACAATATTAGTTTACAATGGTTAGAAATTGTAGTATAAATTTTTTGTTTTTAGACTTTCGTGTTTATATGTTTGTAAAAACGTAGAACTCTATCTAATATGCCTTTTTATTTTAGACAAAACGCCTAGATAGGTAAATTTCTAATCTTGAAGTCTTTTATAAACTTTTTTTTCTACTTTTTGTATAATTACAAATAAAAAATGACCCGCCCATAACATACACTGGAGATGTTTTTGGCAAAACACAAAGCACTCAATAAATACTAAGAATACCGTTCGTGGATTTTTTTACTCTTAACAGCAAATATAAAATAAAGACCCCTGTTCGGTGTTTTTTTACGCAAATTATATAGTGAAATTATGAGCAAATGTTACAATGTCATATAGATGCTTTTAAGTGTTACTTATAACAATCGAATTACAAATATTGTAGTTTTTTTTTATAAAAATAAAATTGAAGATTTATAGCATTTTATTGTTAAACGATTTTTGTAACAATTTTTAATTTTTGTTAGGTTTTTAAATTATAAAAATTTACTATTTTTGTATTAATAAATTGGTAATAATTCAAAAAAAGGACGTTAATCCAAATACACCCGAATTTACGTTTCTAGTATTGAATCTAGCATTAGACTAATCTTTTTTTATTCAAAGATTGTATTAAAATTAAAAAAGATTATCGATTTTTTGTCGTGTTTTAAGTATTGCATTTGTAATAAAACAACGCCAACGCAAAGAGAAGTATGCTTAGTACATAAATAACCTTTAAAAAATCAATAAAACATAAATTTTTTAATTATGAATTTGTAGCCCGCAATGTATTCGCAGATAATTATTATGTGAATTCTTTGCTGTTAAATTTTACATACAAAGAATTTCTTTTAAAAACGTTTTTCTACCTTAAGGCATTATAATAAACATTTTAAAGTGCCGTTTTTGTTTTCTTTCAGATTTTTTTGGTTTTTGAAAAAAAAAATTATAGCTGTGCAAATGCAAGAAACTCTAGTCAAAAAAAAGGTCTAACTGCTGTTGTTTTTTATTTTTTTGTTGTTGAAACGTTTTATACATTGTAAAACATTTTTAGAGCAAAAAAAGTTTGATATTGTAATTTATATTTTTTACTTAAGTACTCGGTATTTTTTTTTTCTTATAAGAATAGTACTTAATTACATTTTGTATGTTTTTATACTACGTAAAATGCTTATTTTAATATAAATTAAATACTTTTTGTGTAATTTTGCATATTAATGTTTTATAAATCTGTTTATTGGTGTAAAAATATAATCCAAACGCAAAATAAGTGTTGCAAAAAAATCTGTAAGCTGTGTATACTTTCCCAGTATGCCTTCATGTGTATTTGTACGTATACACACGGTTTCTTATAGTTCTTAATTTTTGATTTTTTCAAAAAGTAAGTTAACTATAAACAGTGTCATTTTTTACTATAAGAAAAAAATATAAAACGGTACATAATAACTTTGCATAATAAGATACGCAACGCTATGCTGCAAAGTATATAAAGGAACGGCGCTTTTATTTTTTAGTTGTTTATTTGTCATGTGTTTATAGAATATATTGTAGATTTTATAAGATATATCAGGATTAGTTATATTGCCATCAAAAATGATTATTCTTAGTATAAATCATTTTTCAATTCTAAACAAGTGTATTGCTCGTGATTTTAGTAACACCGTAACAAGATTTTTTGTATTTTTTTCTTCTGAACAAATATTAGGGATCAGACCGCACAAATATAAATCTATTTTATTTTAGCTAACTTTTTTTTTTGTTTTTTTTTTGGATGTTCAAAAAAAAATAAAAAAAAATATTACACCGCGACAAAAAAAAAATTCGTATATTTTAACACTATACCAAAGATTGCAAGTTTACTTTTATTATGACAATTTTCTCAGTATTAGTTATACCAAAATTGCAAAATATTGCATTTTTTTGACTATTTAGGTGTAATTTGAGGTAATTACTTGTATTTAAACATATATATTAATTTTATGCTCCATATATGAGTTCAAAAAATAAATAATAAAAAGTCTTTTGTAATTGTGTTTAAAACATTTAAACTACAAATTTACTAGAACTACTAATAATTGAATTTTTGTTTATGTACTTTTTTCTTTTTTTACAGTCATATTAGTTTTAAGTTTGTATTGTTTGTACACGTTTTTATAAAAAAATTTCTTTAATGTAACAGTAAGGTAAAAGCATAAGTTTTGCATGATAAAATTACGGTTTTTTCTTGCAAACATTTGCAAATTGTCAAAGGTGTTTGTTTTTGTAAATATAGACTATACGACTGCATACATTTATAAGCGGTAAATTAGAATTATTTCTTTCTAAGTGCAAAAACCTATAGGTTAAAAATGTTAAAAACACACTTGAATTTTTATAAAAACTGCAATTATACAACAAGTCAACAATATACATTAAATACTTTGCTTTGAAAAAAATGCAAGATTATGGGCAGCAAGTATAAATACTCTATTAAAGATTTATTATTAAAAGCTGAGCTTTTTTATATTAAAACATATAATTTAATCCAAATTTATTTTCAAACAGATGAAATATTTTTTTTTATATAAGCCAAAAGTTAAACCCTAAAGCCCTTGAACTCAATATTGTGATATCTTTACTGTTTTTGTGGCCGATATGTATACTTAAAATATTTATTATTAGCGTTTAAGGTACATAAAGCATGTATATTTTTTGCTTTTGTAATTGTATTTTAAATAAAAAAAAATCGGCCTAAAATAGAGTAGAAATAGCAATAAATGCTGCCAAATACTTTTTCAAGGTGTATATAAATCAAGAAAAATTATTTTAAGGGACAATTATTGTTTTTATGTAACCATCATAAATACAAAAAACTTTTTTATATAGCAAAAAAAACATTTTCATTGCCTAAATGTCTTTTTGTATACATTTTAATAGATCGTGGTTGTTGTTACGTTTCTATTTTGTAACTTATATTTGCAAAGCGTTTTTATTCATAATCAGCAGGGTTTAGATTTTTTTTTATGTTTTGGTACATAACACATTTTTTTTAATGTTAAAAGCTGGTTTTATTTACCCATGTTTTTATATGCATTTATGGCTATATACATTAAAAAGTTTACTCTATTTGCTCTTATTATAGCCAAAACTGCAAGACTTACATTTCAAATTATAATGACTGTTATTGTAAGATGCAACTTATTGTTTTATAGAGATTTCTTTGCAAATTAGTATAAAATTTTGTATTTTGATGTAATAACATAGCGTGGTGGAATTTTTTAGATCATAGTTTGGTAAGCATTTTATATGATGGTTTACATCTTGTTTGTACAATATGCGGTGAGTATTTATGTTGTCCAGGTTTTATGTATTTTTTTTTGCTTTACATTTTTACATTTTTTCTGTTTTTGCCGTTTTTTTGTATGATTTTTGTTGAGATTTTACGTTCTTTTTTTTCTTAAACTTTTTTACGTTGTTTTGTTAGTTATTTATAGGTTTTTTTTTGTTTTTATGTATTATTTTAGTATATTTGGCAGTTTTTTTTGTACAAATTAACTTGTAAATTACATACTTCTTACTTTCTTTTATTTTAAACTGTCATTATGCGTGATTTCTTTAGTTCTTATGTTCTTATTCTCTTTTTATCTTTAGTTTTTTTTTTAGTTTTTTTTTTGTGTTACGCGTCTTTCTTATAATTTTATATTTGCTTTATTTTTTATTTTTTCTTATTTCATTTTATAATTTATTCCTATATCGTTGTATTTTTTTTCGTTTTTTTTTTTTATCGATTTTGTTTTGCTGCGCTTAGTTTTGTACATTCTTATTTTTTTCTCTTTGATCAATATTGAGCGAATTAAAATCGGGAAAAATGAAATATGGCGGATTGGAGTTGGGCGAATTGTGATTGGGGATTTATAATGCTACGAATGCAAAATAATAAGAAATTACAACAGGATTGGCTAATTTAAAACAGCAAACACACAAAAATTAACTAAAAGAAATATGTATAAAAATCAAAAAAATAATAAAAAAAATAAAACCATTTTAAAAAATAAACGCAAAAAAATATATTTCGTTGTAAAAAATCCAAAAAAAAACAATCATATGCAATCCATTATTTCAAGCAGAACAATAAAACTAAATGCAACTCACATTCTAAATGTCATATTGAAAACAATAATATTATCAACTACAAAACTTAAATATAAAATAACACAATTTTTAAAAGGTTTTACAAAAAACTAATAGCAATTCGAATGACCGAGTAATTACAGATGCCATAAAATTTACTTTTTGATAGTAGTATAAAATCGCTGTAAAAAAAAAAACAAAAAATACCATATACTGAACAAAAAAATGATGGCTTTTCAAAAAATTTTTATTAAACTGTTCAAAAAATTTAAAATGGAACAATTGAAATTTATATTTTGTTTTAAAAGAAAAAATAACGCAAAATGTTAAAGTTAAAATAAAAAAACTGGTTGATTTATTATTTACAAACTTCAGCAAAAACATAATTATTCACTTAAAGTAAAAGTATAATGCTTTTTAATTGTAGCAAACTACTTTTATAAATTATTAAAATTGTAACTAAGCTGTTTTAAAAATTATTAAAACGTAAGCTCTTATATTTTTGAAACAAGCAAATAGTGAAAAAAATAATAGATACTGCTTTGCTGTTCTGATATAAATACCACACAAGGCAATTAAGCATTATACTTCAACACGGAAATACATAAAACGAACATCTTTAAATGTAATAAGTTTTAAAAAAAATATAGCCATACAAAAATATTAATTATATAATAAAATTTACAGCATAGGCAAATTTCTACTGTTATATTGATAAAACGTATATCAGTGGCAAAAAAAAGAGGCATATTGTAATTTATTATAAAGACAACCGAACCGGCCTTCAAGAAAAAAAACGAAACTATTTTTGTGAGTATAAACGTGATTTACAAATTTTTAAACATGATTTCTATAGCATTTCGTAATGCATGATTGCAGAAAATAATTCTTGCTTTTTTTCTATATTACAGAATCTAGCGAAATTGCTCATAGGAATTTAAACCCAGTTTGAAAAGGTTGCTTATTTTAATAGAAACGAAAAAAGCCATAGTATATAGGTTTTACGAGTGGCAGTACACGTATAGTGTAAACAAATTATGGCTTTACCAAAACATGTAATCGAAAATGAAATTATAAAAAATTATACAAAATCCTACGACTAAAAAAGAAAAAATAATATTTAAAGCAGTAAGATGACAATTAATAAACAACACTATAGAAAAGTTACAATATTATGAGTTTTTGTTTGACTTTGTGCGTCTTTTACCAATTGAAAATTGCTAAATATCTCTTAAATTTTTTGATAAATATTGCGCTTCATTAATAGTTCTATCATTGCAAAGTCGGTGCCATTTTTGTCTTTCAGATATTTCATCTGTTCTATGTTTCTATAAAAAGTTCTATGTGGTTATTCAAGAGCACAGAACGATTGACCAAAGGTTTCTTGCTATCCTTCGATCAATTTTTCTGTTCTTAGACAGTAAACCAAAAACATCTTATACATATGCAAAAGGTTCTGAGTAAAACTGCTTTTTATCGACGTTCGTTAAATATATAATAGCCGCATAATATTGATATAGAAAATACAGATTTATTCCAAATTCTGCGTGTTTTGACACAAATCTAGAATATAACGGTACTTTAAGTGGTAAAAGACATACTAAACATTGTATAACTTTTACGTTTTTATTTTAATTTTTTTTGCAAAATACAAACAAGTAAAGCCACTTAACCGTGCTCTTCTCAATATTTGTGCCATATAAAAGCGACAGCCTGAGTAAATTGCTCCTGGGCATGATTGACACAGCTGATTTCTAGCCATTATTTTTTAATCTTTTTTTTAAATAGTTGGGTTTAGCAGAGGAAAAGAAAAAAGAAAAAACTACGAGTTGTTTGGGTGTTACTAAGTGTACGAGGTTATTAAAAGCCGGTTTTTATTTCTCAAAAACCAACCTTTTTTGTTATACTTACTGATTCTATGCCGAAAAACCTATTTAAGTACCAGCAAATATTTGCTATTAAAACCGAAAACGTTCACTATGCTAAAAAAGCATTTATAGCTTGTTAAATGCACATAAAGACAAAAAAAGCTCATAACATACTTTATATATGAAAATATGTACAACTGACTATAAAAATATGTAAGTCATACATTATACTATATACTATAATAAAAATATGTAATTAGCTGTATTCTTTATATAGGTTTGTTTGAAAACACAAAAATCACACAAGAAGTAGATAAATGCAAATATGTTGTAATAGCATGTAAAAAAACGAACAACGCCTAATGACAATAAAATCCAAGCTTGTAAAAAAACCTTATAAAAACGGTCAAGTAAAAAAAAAAAAATTAATCTATAACTAGATAAATCTATAAATTACACAAAATAACTTATAGATAAAAAAAATGTCTTTATAGTTGACCAGAATTCGCTTGTAAACTGTTTTTTACTATCGTATCCATTTTTTAGGCATGCTTCTATTGACCATAAGTCCACAAAAAAAGTTTTTGCTGTAGAAAACTTAATGTTTTGCTAACGGTAATTATATACAAAAATGTAGCAATATGTAATATTTTTGTCGTAAAATGTGCAAAATTTACAAAATCACAATAATAGGGCACCTTTTGAACTAACTTCTTTGCTGATTTCCGAGATAATTTTTTTGCCAATTTTTGGGCCGATTTTTCCATGCGGAATGACAATTTTGCCGATAAAAAATACGGCTCTAGGTATATACGACCTTTTTTGTGCACAACATGATAGTTACATAATTTTGATATAGTAAACAAATACAACACATGTCTAGACATACAAAAAAACTACTAATACACGTTTTTTTTTCGCAGTTTTAAAAATATAGATTATCTGAAAAATCGTAATTTTTGTATTTTCTTGGCCTAAATAAAGGAACCGCATTTTGTTTTTTGTAAAGTCCTATATTCTGTAATAAAAGGACGTAGTTTACTGCGGATATGTTGTCTGTTTGGGCGTTCTGCGTCGATTGACACACCGAATAAGTGATGACTATGACCCCAAACAGTGATTTATACCTGATTCAACCTCCGTATAAGATTTTGTTGTTATGTTCTAACGACTAAATCGTTTCAGAAAAATTAATTAAGGGTCTACTTTTTTGCGCTGATAGCAAATAAAATAATCAACCAGCGGCAAAAATGCAGACAACAAAATTTACGCTGCATGCAAAAAAAAAAACTTTTGAAGTTCGCAATTATTTGTGAAATAGCGTAGAACACATTCTCTTCGATTGTTTTTGTAATTCAGTTACTATTGGTTTTACATTTTTAGTAAAAAAATTCATCTGGTAAACATATAATAGCCAAAGAATAACATGGCAATATATAAAACAAAAATATTAAAACGGTAACTCTACTTTCAAGGATTTCTGATGGTATAAAAAAACTAACGAAAAAACAAGTATTCATACTGGCAAAAAAAAATAAAACAAAAAAAAATCTCTGCGTGCAAACTTTTTATCAGCAATAAATGAAATACCCTTTAACTGTAAGTGTATTGCCTATGGTGCACAAAAAATACGTCCCTTGACTTAAAATCTTTTTGAGCGTAGATTTTTTTACCGTGTGTACGGCGGAAGATGTGTTTGTTACCTAGAAACTAAAATATAGTCATACTTGCGATGTATATTCAATTACTAGCGTTTTAGGCATACTGGATACGATAAGATGCATCATCAAAGCAGAATATGTTTCGTTTTTTTTTTTGTATAAGTGGCGTCACTTTAAACAATTGCACGGGTTGTAGACTTATTTGTATAATTTGAATACCATAAGTTGTGATGTGTGTATATACATAGGCTAAAAATTGCTTTTATAAAAAAAATTCTATATGGTTAACAATAAAAACTACATTTATCTAATAACACAAAGAAATCCCAACTTACGTAACAATTAAAAACGATAAGGTATAAAGTATGCAATTCAAACTTACAGAAAACATATTGTTGTTTTTCTGTAACACTGTGTATTCTATATACTTTTTGTCAATTTTTAGATTAGTATAAACAATTAAAATGATAAAACCCCGATTTATGTTTTGAAACGATCTCTATTAGTAAAATGTGTATAACATAGACATCAACGTAAGTAAATACAAATTAAAACATCCTTGTTGCCTATATTAAGATTATTTTTGGATCGTCGTCATCTTCTAAAATATATTTAGTCATAATTGGTTTAAGTCTTAGACTGCTTGGGATTTATCGTTTGCGCAACTGTAATACATGCTATCTAACCAGCTTTTAACTGTGTCAGTTACACCTTAAATGTTACTATAAAATTTAATATACTGAATGCATCTTTTAGATTTTTTTTCTTAGATTAACAATTCATAATAGGTCATTTTTGCCACATTGTTCACGTTTTAAGCCTTGATGCTTTATATGATTTGAAAAACTTAAATTTTAAGACACTAGTTGTATTGATCGGTAAATATATAATTTTGATATTCGAAGGTTCAGGTACTCTGTGGCCAACCGATAACTCGCAAAATCGTAAGTATTTTTTGTGTAGGTAGCTGTAAAAATAGCATTGACTTATTGTATTCTGAGGGTGAAATTCTCGTTTTTTATTTAAGCAGTCTCTCTGCAAACATGGCTTACATACAATTTATTAATATCAAGATTTTTGAAAGTGATAGCTTGCTTTGGTTTTTTCAATTATGATTGTTGTCAATGTGCTTCTTTATGTATAAAAACGTAAAAAATTTACAGGCTACAAGTGACTTTTTGACTTTGGCTCCTTTTCGAAAATCATGTTAAGCATTTAAGTTAGATTAAGGCCTAAAGTTTTGCGTAGCAAGCTTGTTCCATTACAAAAAATGATGCTTGTATAGTTCAGGTACACTTATAGTGTTCTTATGTCCAAACCATTTATGAACAAAATTAAGTTTGACTGACTTTGCTTCCCCAAATAATTTTTTGTTTGCATATTTTTGCACGGTCCTTTTATTTATGCTTACAATACGCGTTACTATCAAGACAAGGGTGGGCCAAAAAAAAAAATTAAAGTGCCATCTTTACGCTAAAAGAATACAAAACTTGAAATATTTTTTGTAAGGCGTAAAAACAATATTCTATATCGCAAGACTTGGCAAAAACAATAGCTTTTATACATGCTGAATAAAATACTACTACAGATAAAATACCATAAAGATTGATACGTGTTTTTACTAAAAAAAGCAAAAAAATTCAATCTTTCTTACATGCACGGTCATGGTAATATCAACTGTTAACCATTATGTTTTTAGTTATTTTAAAAATTTATCTGCTCTTAGAAAAACATAATAATATGTAAACGCTCGTAAAAAAAGCCGAATAAGTTTTTTGCACAAAAGAAAGTTTTTTTTGCATTTTTCTACCATAATGTACAAAGGCATCTGTTTTGTGTGCCCATGTTTGCATCCTATACCGCAAACAAAAGATGATTACGAAGCACAAGTTGCAGTGGTTCTTAAAGCTTTAGAAAAAGATGAAAATAGGGAACTTTGTTTTTGTTAGTATTTAGAAATTCTAAAAATTGTGTAACTGAAACAATCTCTAGGGTGCTAAATTAACATTAAAATACTTTATGCAAGAAAAAATGCAATAAACAGTTCTTTTTTGGCTTGCAGTGCATGCTGAAAGTATGACGATTAAGCCGAAGCATTTAAGCTTCTTTTTATGGCTGTTCACGTCTTTTAACAATGCGTTGTTATACATGTATTTAAACCATTAAAAAAATTGTGCTGATTGAATCTAAGCAAAAACCTTGAGCTCGCATATTGCTAATTATTGTAACTTTTTTGTATTTACACAATAGTTTCGAGCACATCAGCATATATTAAATCTATATTTTTAGCGATGATTTGCATGTTTGTTTTTGACAAAAAAACGTATTCAAAATTTTTTTGTCATGGTAAAAAAAACAATACATTCTACACGAAACAAAAATTACCGTAAAGCGCCGATAAAAAGGGGTTTTTTTGCTAATTTCGTGTCAAAATGTAAAACTAAACGATTCTATCATGTCAAAATTCGTTTGATTTATACTTTATTATTGGCACTTATCAGTACTTTGTAAACACAGTTTTATAGTTTAAGATGTTTTTTATAGGGACAAAAACGGCCTTTGCGCAAATATAAAAAAGTAAATATTATAGCAATTGTTAATCCAAGACAAACCCTCAGCATCGCACCTTGTCTAAAAATCTAGTAAAATTGTTTGTATCATTTTTTCTTAACCTTTTTAAACCGAGTAATGTTTTCCAAGTATGAATTTAATTGATAATTTTTAAAAAATGTTTTCTGCAAGCCGTCAATTTTTTTTAAATTTTTTCTGTGACTTACACGTAAAATGGCATTTTTTAATCTTTACTTATACATTAGTTGAATAACGGATATTGCAAGAAAAAATCCAGAGCAGACGCAACCTTTTATCTGGAAAAATCTACATTTGTGTTTTTCCGCTCTGCAAAAAATACTTAGAAAGTATGATTGATTGTACAAAAACCGTAACAAAGAGCGGGGTCTTTTAAACAAAATTGTCACAAACTAGTATCCGCAAACAACAATATGGATCGGCCGCTGTTTTAACGACTTGCACGATAACCGATATTCTAACGTAAATTGCTACAAAATTCTTTACGAATTGCAAAAATTGGGGCCCTGTCAAAGGCCAGCCTAGTGGAAAAATCCTTTAAATCTCCATCTGCGAGTCCTTAGCAAAACGTTAGTATTTTCATAGTGCAACCTGAGCGATTTACACATACCGGTTGGAAAATGCATATAATTATGTTATTCATTTTGCAGCGCTTTTTCCCGCAGATAATTCAGCTTTCTCAATGTAAATATCAATACCGGCATATATATATTCTAGCGATTACAGCATTCTTTCGCCTCCCTATGCATCTATTCCGCCGCAAGATTAATCAGGGTGTGTTTCTGCTGTATACTTGTCCTCAAGGTCTTTATATAACCTAGTTAAGATCTGATAGCTCATAAAATGCACACGTGAATTGTTGGTGATTGTTTAACAATAAATCTTTTTTACGTGATATATTGCATTTCGCATAAATAAAGGAACTTAATTTTTGTTTCCCATCCTTGCCCATTGAAGGAGGTAAACAAAACCCGTTATATAATGTACCTTAAAATGTATTTCCCTGTATTCGGCATTACTCTAATAGCAAAAATCGTTGAAAAAAATGTACAAGATTTTAAAAATGCGCGAAAATGCCTTTCTACCCATTTTTGTATAAAATTTTTGTATGTGTTAGTTTATATGGTTAGCAGATGTGCCTCTTTGCATCTTTAACGTGTCCAGTTATAACACACACTATTGCGATTAAATAATAGTAATGTATACAATGCTGCCTTTTTACAGCGGCAGATTTAGGATTACAATTTCAAAAGGGTCGCGATATTGAAAAAAGACTACAAATTCGTTAAGGTTTACTATTGTTAGCTGAAAAGTAAAATGCAGTTTTCAAATTTCTCAAAATAAAAAAAAAACAAGCAACAATATTATATTATTTTTTAAAGTAAAATAAAAAAAGTCAAAAGACATTCGCTTTATGACCAGCGTTTTAAAGTTTCATCCTTTTTGCATCTGACTTGGCCCTCATAACAGAAAAAAAAAATCCTTGAGGACAAATAGTAAAAGGAAGCCTTTGTAATGTCATTTTGCATTGATAAAATTTTTGTTGTTAGATCATAACTATAATTTTAGATATTAATCTACAAGGTTTATATTGTGTGTAACCATTTAATATATTGTCTAAAAAACATGTAGAAGAACTTCTTTTTTATCTACATTGTACATCGTGATAGATCAAAGTCAAGGTTTTTAGACAAAGAAAAAAAAACGAGAAAAACAAGAAAATATGCAAAGATTGCATATAATTAATATATTTACAGAGTTTTATACGGAAAAAGATAAAACCGTAAATAGTGCAAAAATGAAAAAAAGGCGTGATTAGTAATAATGACATAAAAAACTATCAATTTAAAAAATTGGATGTGGGTTCGATTTTATTAAAAAGGGGTTTCTAAAGCGGAGTAAAAAAATCTGTTTGTAGAAGAGGCCTAAAAGATGTACTATGAAACCAAAATTAAACAAAGAAGAAAACTAGGTCGAAGAGATACACATGTTTTTAAGCAGGGAACAAGCTCCCTATAGATCAAACTGCACCTAAAACACGGACCATTGCTAAACGAGCATAAATATAATTTTTAGTTTACCTTAATGTAACAACGAAACCGGACGCTACGACACGAACCCAAAATGAGCAGCTATAATATTATTTTTTGACCTATGCCTTTTATCTCTCCACTTTTCCGCCAAAAATATTTCTTTCCTCCCGGCAACAAAATACCACCACCCGCATTCAAACACAATCAGTCACCCGCCTACAGTAGCAACATACACCCGAACAGTCACAAGAGAATTACACAACAAAAACAGAGAAACAGCAGATACCATGACTCACCCAAGATAAATTGTCACAGAGCAGTGACATCCCCTTTTATTTATCTAGACAGGGGCTAGTCAGTGTTTTTTAACTAACACAAAAAAATACACAAATAGTGAAGTGCAAAACTACTTTTGCATTAATTTTTTTTGTTTCTAATTTTTTCATACATTAATTTTTTAACGCGAAAATCTCTGCACAAAAAAAGACTCCCCTTTGAATTTAGGAACAGCATTTTTTTACAGGGAAGAACGTGCCCTTACAGTCTTTTCTGTATGTCACTGCTTATCTGGGACCGCACTATTCCAGAGCCAATGCAGAGTTTATCACTTACCCATAGGATTCGTCATCCAAAGTAATGACAGAGACCATCACTTGTCCAAATGAAACTGCATTCAGCGACACCGCAGAGACTATCACATACGCAAATTATGCACTATCCAGAGTCAAAACAGAAACTATCACCTACCCATGAGGGTAAACCATTTATTGTAATGACAGGGACTAGCACCTACGCAAGAGAAATACCAGATAGTACAACTGCACAGATCATTTACCATTAGAAGTTGTTTTGTTAAGAGTATCGACAGAGACCATCATCCACCTAGAAGTTATATAAAAAAACAGACGTAGCACATCACCCACCCAAAGGAAACACTATCGAAGACCGAACACAAAAACAAAACCTGATTAAAAAAAGAAAATACACGCAAAATTATTTTCAAGTAGTTGTCTGTGACGGACATAGTTGACCGCACGATCGCAAGCCTTAAAGGTATTCAGAAAGATCAAAACGTACTTATGGGCCGGATAATGTGTGGCTAGGTAAATTGGTAGTCAATAGCGTCCCGGAACTGGCGTTATATGTTGTTACACTACTCGACAATTCGTGTAGCGTCGGAGGATCGCAGTGGGAAACATGTGGGGATCGGATTTAAACATTTATGTCATAAATCCCGTTTAGCTTTACGCTTATGACCGCAAAACCCCTTACATACAAAATACATAGGCATATACCGTAATATCTAACGACAGAAATAGCACAAACAGTAACAGTAAAAAAGATAAAACCAAAACGAAAAACAACGTTAATGCTCTAAAAAATAATGCTGACCACAACTAGAAAAAGCAATTTCACGTTACGCGGGCATATAGTGATTTTACAAAACAAGAAAATAAAAATTAAGAGGAGGCTATACAGATATGTATGCGGTACCCTAAAATACACGAGAACTGCACGGTACTTTACATACTGACGCTCTACTCGATGAATATCTCGTACACTGCATTTACATTATATGACTCGTTTAAAAATCAATAACTAGGCTAGAATTTGAAAAAAAAAAAAATTGTAGGAGAGTTGGGTTCAAAACAAAAATCAAGACCAAATAAAATCTTGCGTGCTGTATAAAAAACACAGAAATACAGTTGAATGCAGAATATCCCAATTACATGCGGTAGGCAGAAGAAGATGCGGGAATAAATGTGTCCGAAAAAAACAAACGATAATTGGCAATGTGAGAATGGATAAATATAGACTATATAAAACAACCTTAGAAAATAATTTAAGTGTAGGTAACTGTATTGCATAAGTACTCGCGAAGAAGAAACCTAATCTGACGAAAAGATCGAGTCGAACGAAGACCCCATAGAAAGATGTAAATCAGATATCGCCGACAAGCATAAAAGGTTGAGCTGCACAATTACGAGGATAAAAAAAAGCGAGAGACAAGTACATGCAAAAAGACAAAACATGACATGCATGCAACAAAAAAGACCACATTGCCAGGGATTGTTATACAAAGAATTACTAACGACGAGCATAAAAAATATAAACAAAAAAACCATAAGTATAACAAAAAGTGGACAAAAGGTCTTAATCAACAAATAAGATGTAATATAGATAGCAGCAAAAAAAGAGTTTACTACCAAGAGTAAATCAAGAAAAGCAAGAAAAGGAAAAATCCATGTAAACTGCTACACATTGCGACACAAACCTTATATTGAAGAGATTTTTAGTGCCTGCTACCACTATTTGTTGCGTAAGAGACACCGAGGAGAAATATTTTTTTCGGAAGAATTTATAAAATCTGACACAAAGGAAAAAAGGACATAAACAACATAAAGGCTAGTTGCAAAAGCTGTTAGTACATTATTACGTACTATTTAAATATTTTTTAGGTTTTAAACACGGTGATTGAGAGCGTAGCAAATTTATAAATAATTTTGTAGGCATTAGTTAACGAATTAAATAAAAACTTAAAAAAGAAACGAAGCCAAACTTAAGTAACGCATACGAAATAATATTTTTTTAGGGGCCGGTATGTCCATACAACTCGGGTCTATGTCAACGACTATAAATACACGGCCGCAACGATAGTTTTGGACATAGCGGCGCATTATCAGCTGATAGGAATAACTAAGTTGCAAAAAAAAATATGACAACAAATAGAAAGACAACAATCTACTGTACTTCAATGAGATTATAGAAATAGGACGTTCTCTAGCATGCTTGTAATGGGGAAAATCTTCGTGAAAAAACTTACGGAAACCATTAAGAGTTTTAATTGCGGCACAAGAGAATAACATAAAATGGACATAGGATAGACTAAGGGTACGCCTAGTAAGGCATACGATAGAGTAAACTTTGACGTACAGGATAAGGCGGATATGCAGATTAAAAAAATGAAACATAAAGGGATAAAGTGCTGTGATGACAAACGTTACAGCACAGGATATTGTAC
Organism: Agrenia bidenticulata; assembly: GCA_034694785.1. Lineage (NCBI taxonomy): Eukaryota > Metazoa > Arthropoda > Collembola > Entomobryomorpha > Isotomidae > Agrenia > Agrenia bidenticulata. The sequence goes on along the minus strand of JAQFYM010001177.1, from coordinate 3,131 downwards.
AAATCGCATCATAGAATAAAATGGGCAAAAATAAAATGTACAAAGAAGCAAGCGAAAAGCAGATTAGTTACTAGTAAGAAAAGACGTAAGTATACAAGATATGGGATCGACTAAAGGAAAGCTAAGCTAAAGAAAAAAAGGCATAATATCTAGGCCTAAAAGAGAGGGTAAATAGATTTTACAGACGGTTTACCATATACACGACAAGGGTCTGCAGTAAAAAAAGGAAAAACGATGCATCTATATTTACAAGCCGATCTGCTGGTTACCAAATAAGACCATACGCAAATATCGCAACGCAAACATATACTTCACTTCTAGATTCTAAAGCTTATGAACAGGAGAACTGAAGAAAAGGGTAATGCAATCATTGGATTCCTAGTTGGTTTTTATCGGCAAAAGATTTAACGCATATATGATGCGTCGACTACCAGCATATTAACAAAATAAAATTCCTGACGATTATGTAATAATAAAGGAGATACAAAAAACTAAGTGCAACAAACAAGGAGTCGTACTTATTTACACAAAATCTATAAACGGGCTACTGGATAATACCAGTAGCGGAAGGCGATTATAAGAAGACACCGTCAGACGAACATGGTCAAGATTAAAAAAATGTGTTTGGGCTATGTATGCCACATTCAACATTTCAACAAGTATATGCGTTGTTTTAAAGTAACTTTACTAATAAATTATGCCAGGTTTACCATGACATATAAAAAATGTTTTTGAAACAAAAGAAGAACATGTGAAACACAGTTTCAAGGTAGTGCAAAGACTTTTGAAATATCACTTAACATACACAGCAGAAAATCGGCATTTAAAAAAAGACAATTTAGAGTATTTGGCAAATATGATGCACACCGAAAAATTTCGGATATCATCATAAAAACAAACGATTCAAATTTTTACCTCACGTCAAAAGATGAATATCTGAGGGAGTAGTTCGTGCATCTAGCGTTTTTGTTCAATGATTTTTTACAATTTTGCGTTTTAGGACTACCGCTAACGAACATGCGGAAGAAAGATACGGAATATAGTATGAGTAAAAACAAAAGAGTGCATTTAAAATATAGCGCTGCTTTTTAACACAACCCAGTATGTTAATTTACAAAAATATAAATGCGTAATTGTAGTCACGATTAACGCAAGCAAAATCAGGGTGGTAGTTTCGTTGACAGAAGCAAAGGAAGGAAATAAATACGCGGAGTAATTGCATCTAAAGTGAAAAAAGATGAAAATAATAAAAGCGCACGCGTACAATGCAATGCACATTAGATCGTACGTAAAATAGACGATATATCTTTTTACTTAATTACTTAAGAGGATGAACAGACAACGCGGCATTGACATTAAGCACATAAAACAGAGACCTAAACATAAACTGGTAAAAAGGGACAAAATTTTTTTCATTCAACATTACTTTATACAAGTCTAGAATTACAAATACACAGTAGAAGAGCCCACCGCCACTCCATAATGTGGTTTAATGTCGCGTCTAACAACCTTAAAAATGCAAGGACATTACAATATAACCCAAAAGAGATAAATAACAACAAAAAATTACAGTAATGGCACAAAAATTAGACACAGCGCAATCCGGGCTCTATAAGAAAACACTGAAAGATAACGTCTACTAGGACGGCATAAGAAAAGATATATACAATACAGTAAAAAAAATGCGAAGATTGCGTCTTTACAATGGATGAAAATTAAACATGAAATAGTTGGTTCTGTGCGTAAAAGAAGCATTAGTGTGGATTGTAAGTGACACGTGAAATTACTTACATTGACATGCAATGGCTGCAGGTTTGTAAAAGTCAAATATTTTACGATGACTTACTATTTTGCTGGCCTCTAAGACAAACGACGCATCGAAAACGAGTTCATTTATATTTTATGACTTTTACACAAACACAGCTGCCTGAGAATACTGCTCAGCGACCTCGATAAAAAATGTAAGAACTACATAGCACATGATATATGTAAACATATGGCAAACAACATGTGGTATAGCGCCCTTCGTACGACTCATTAGTCATTGGGGTGCAATATAAGACCAATCTACTATTTTAGGGATCCTGGCAAAGTATAAAATCATAAAAAAGCTAATTTATATAATTATATTGACAAAATTAAATGTATTTAAAACATCAGATACTAAGAAAGCTAAAATTGTTACCAATTTGAACTTGTCTAAGAGAGAAAGCAGTAAAGCCATACTGTGTAGAAAAACTTTACTAAGAAACAGTAAATAAAAACCATAGCAGAAAAATGAATCTACAGGAGAAGAAGGTGTAAGAAAAAAGATCGAACTATAAAAAAGTACTATGCAGATGACACCAACGCCAAATTGAATAGCAATGGGAGCCACAGTTCTATACGCATAAACAAAAAATGAACGTACACAATGGACCTGAACTATGTTAAACATTTATAGTACAGTCGTCTCAGAATAACAAAAGTTAAAAAAAAGCGATGCAAACAATACGAAACCATAGTTGCAAACGAGAAAGACAGTAAAAGGATCTATAAAAAACTGCCCTTAAGAAACTATACATTAGCGCACGAAAAGAAAAGAATCGAAAAACAGCAAAAAAAGTAAAATAACGGAGGTCTAGCCTTAATTTACTCCTCTTTTTTCTTTAGAAGATTTTAGGAAAAAAAAGTCACCGAGGAAATGGCTGACACATTCAGAAATTCAGAGAATAAGGTGGATTTCAGATAAACCAAGACACGAAAGATTTATGGTTTACAGAAGAGTGAATGAGAACAAGCACGCACGAAACAGATACAGCTTAAGCAAAGGACGACAAACACCGTACATTATAATAGATAACGGTGCATTTGAAATAAAATTTGCAATACAAGACAAAGCAAATGGGGCAAAAAATCGTACTGATAGACACAAGCAAACACCAGTTGAGAGTGAAGAGAGACTAGGCCGGCCAAAATACAAATGTATTTAGTGTAAACATTTAATTTTCATATATTGATACTTACCCAGTTATCACGAAAAATTGTATATATAGCATTGACACAAAATAAAGTATACACCAAAGACAACACCCCCCCCCCCTTCTCTGTCGTCCCCCGTCCCCCTCCCCCTACGATTCCTTCAAGGTTAA
>JAQFYM010001176.1:0-38042 GCA_034694785.1 Agrenia bidenticulata | reverse complement strand
TTTTTGCCTAATTACACGTCAACTATAGTTTTTCTTATGTAAACTGCCGCATTACTCTACGCATTCTACTTATACCTTTATGAAATTCCATGTTTTTTACGTTAAAATATTATAATGAGTATACGCCAAAAAATAAAATATTTTTTGTTGTTGATTAAATATAGCTGATACAATAAATGAAGATTGCAGCAGTAAATAAAAATCAAAATATGATTTTATCACTGCTTATCACTTTAAAAAGTAAAAAAAAACAAAGGGGGCTTTAACAAAAAGTGCCGCGTCCCCTAAATTCTAAATCCGCTCATGCAGGCTATAAAGAAATGTAACTTTTGCTTTTTTGATTGAGTTAAATCTGATTTTCATATTTATCGTTTTTCTTTGTATAGAACGTAGTATAATTTTTTTGCTAAACATAAAAGATTACTATATATTTTTGCATTTAAATCGTTTTCAATTTACAAGTAACAAATTCTAAAAATGAAACTTGCTCTTATGTCTTATAAATAGGTTGACAAAGAGTTTATTACAAATTAACTATTTTTTTGGGTATAAAGCTATATTTATCAATGTAAAAACGACTCTTTTGCAATAAAAAGTCTATTATAAAGCAGCAAACATGTTTTTTGTGCAAATAATACTTTGCAAACGTATTCGTGCTATTTTTTTTCATGTTTTATTTGTTTTTTATAATATTAGCACATATTATAAAAATTCTTTGGTCTATTTTGCAAAGAAAATTAGAAAATTATACTGAAAATAAATGCTTTCTACAATATTGGCGGTCAATTCGTCACTTGACCCGATATTTACCCGATTCAAAAATGTTAACCCGAAACCCGAATTTTGTAAAAATTCGGGTCGGGTTACACCCCAGGTTGTAGTCATTTACATTTTGAATCGATTTATTATATTTAACACAAAGAAAACACGGCAAATTTTGTAAAAATCATTTATTTATAAATTTGAATAGGGTTATACAACGAAGTTATCTATGTTTCTATTACATAAATTACAGGTAATTCTTCTAAATATCATATGAATGCGCCACAATCTAAAAAAAATTAGAATAATATTACTTTCTTTGTGATTTTGATTTTCTCTTTTAGTTTTTCTATTGGTTGTTAGTTTTTGACTCTAATAAATAAAAAACAACGATAATATAACGAAAAAACAACGAAATAACCCATATTATACTGTAAAAAAGGCTTAAATTTTTATTGCTAAGACAAAGTAGAGTTCGACTTATAAAAGAGCATTAACAAAAAATTTTAATAAAGATTACACTGAGACAGAATTTTCTACCTACGAACGTATTTACTGATATAAATATTTAATACGATAATACAATAATACAACACTACTGTGACGTATCCAAGGGATATTTTACTAGGGGGGATAGGGGAAGATTAGTGATTGAGTCAAAAAGTATATACATTCATATTCCAGCAAATTCGGTTTTTAGTAAAAAAGTTTTTTCATAACTTTCTGAAAAAAATTGTTTTTACGGGGGAGTTTTAGAGATATTTTTTTTAAAAAAAATTACCTGTGAAATCAGAGCAACCGGTGCCGAAATATTTTTTGTAATAGCAATATATTTTTATTGTTGGCATTCAATATATTGTAGTTGTTCGCAACAATATATTAGTTTTACATAATTATAATATATTGTTTTTTTTTCTATGGTCAATAAATCAGATGTAAATAATAAAATCATATCAGTAATTTCTATAAAAAAACAGTTGAAAATTCGTATAAACTTAACTTTTAACCTACTAGATTATCAACATTCTGGCATCCCAAATTTAGTCTTTTATAAATCCATGGCTATTTTTATAAAGGTCAAAGAACAAGAAGATAAGGATATAAAGTTATATCTAATAAATTAAAGTGAATTTTTACTCTATTAAATTTATATACGTTGGTTTTTTAAACTAAGAAATAACTATGATGACGCCTCTTGCATTGGATAAAACCAAAGCTACAGGTAAAAAAAAGAACATATAATATTGGAGTGATAACATAGATGTGATAACAAAGAAAACTATCTATTAAAGTTGTTTACAAAAATACAAAATCTTTTGCAAAGTTTATTTTTAAAATATTTGATGGGTGGACTATTTGAGGCTTATATTAGTACTTTAATTGCTATTTGCGTCTATTCCCATGTATTAAACTTCACTGCTTTTTTAAAATAAAACAGATGAATATTAATTAGTCATACTGACTTACCAATATTTATCATGAAATACATAAAAACGTTTTTAAAAATTTGTTTTAGCATATTTTATTAATTGAAAACTGTTACATAAAAAGATTTTAAGTTAAATCTGAAGCAACAAAGACTGGCTAATTAAAAAGTTAGGGCTTACCTTTATACTAATACTCGTATAAAATTGCTGTTAATGAATATAACGATTGAGTTATTTAGAAGTGATGCAACCATATTATGTTGCAAATTGCCTATGAATATTACACTTTGTAAAAGTTTTGTAGATGCAGGGTTTTTAAAAGACTCGTATACCTTCAATATTATGATTTAAATCGATTTAAAAAGATATAAAACATTTTAACATATATGACGGTCCAATAAAAACAAAATCATCTTCATTATATTTAATTAAACAAAAAAAAACAAAATATTAGTTTTACTTAAATACTAGATGTCGGAGTTAGACCTTTATTAGTGAGTAAATATGTTGTAATTTTACGTGAAAAAATTATCTATAAGACCTAAAATCTTTATTTGTAATGGGTAATTAGGTTAAGACCAAGGATCAATATTTTTTTTTGCTTTTAAAAATTCTGATAATGACAAATTGTAAAGTAAAGTTATGCGATTATATATAATATACAGACGCGTAAAATTGTTTGAAATTTTGCGCCTGACTATTTAATGATTCAAGGGCAAAATTACTGGCTCTTTATGTGGCAGAATGAAATAATCTTGCAGTCAAAGCTTTTGGAAGAAGTTCATTTAAAAAATTAAAAAAATATAAAAACCAAATATATTAGTTTGGAGCTACTAGTTCACAAGAAAATAAATTAAGCTTACCTCGCGATAGCAAACTAAATATGATGACTCTATATTCAAAAGATTTTGATCATTTGAGCGGTGTGTTAACTTGTTGCTAAAAGAAAAGACGGAAGATTTTTTTCTTAGGATAAATGTATATTAAAAGATTTAATAAAATGGTTATTGTCAACGCAAACATATATAAGATATTAAAAAATGTATCATTGTTGCAAATTTGAAACTAAAATAAATAATCAATACAATATTGGTACCCTGATCAGAGCAAGCATTAATTGAACGATAAAAGGGGGGGGGGTTAATAAGTATGAACCCACCTGGATACGCCAATGAAATACCATATAATCATGCTTTTTTAACATTTTTTCTGTTTTTTTCAATTCCACATTATTTTCGTGTAATCCACGGTTAAATTTATTTCTTAGAAATGGTATTACTCTAACAGAAATTTATATTTTTTAGAGACTTGTAATGATTTTTTAAAACGGTGAAAAAAAATATTTTTGTTTCCTTTAAAATACTATCAAAACTTTCATATTGCACCGTAGTGTTTTCGAATAATACATAACAAAAAAAAATGATTTACATTCTTTAATGCCTATATTTTTGTTCTAAATTCTTTAATGCTCATACTTTTAGGAACAAATCCTTTAATGCCCATATTTATAGTAAACAATAATAAAGACTGCAAAACAAAGTGTCCTGGGTCAAAATTGCAACAAAAAGAGCCGTCCTATAGAACATTATATAGCAATACTTAATGTGTTGCGGAACTATGTCCTTTGGTAAAATGTCTCGACATTTATGTTCTGGTTAAATTGTCAATTGACAAATTTTCCTAGGACAAAATGTCAAAGGAACAGATATTACTACTTAAAATTTTCCTTTGATTAAATTTCCTATACAATAACTCATTTGACGAAGTTCCCACAAAATATGATAATTAAACATAGTTTCAACAACGAAAAAATGATAATTAACAATAACAGCAGTGATAAATAAAACAAAGACAAGTATAAATATACAGATTTAATGATGCATTCTAAGATTGAAAAACGTTCTTGGCGAATGTCCCGAGATATAATGTCCATGATGAAATGTCCAAAAATTTTATCTCGGGACATGCGGTAGAACGTTTCTCAATAATAAAATGTATCGGCAACGCACTAACACGCACTTTAATTATATAAACATGTCAATGACAAATGGAAACTTTTTGTTATTTTTTTATTAACATCTTGTTGTTATTGAAACTATGTTTGAATGCACATATTTTGTGGGAAATTTCTCAAATGAGATATTGTCGATAAAAATTTATACGAAGGAAAATTTGTCGTAGTAATATCTGTTCCTTTGACATTTTTCCCCAGGAATCTTGTTCATTTGACAATTTAGACCAGAACATAAATGTCGAGACATTTTACCTAGGACATAGTTCGGCGCGACTTTATATATTAATATAAATGTCCTATTCGACGTTTCTTTTTCTTGCAATTTTACCCGAGGACACTTTGTTTTGCAGTATTTATTATTGTTTACTATTAATATGGGCATTAAGGATTTTTCCTGCAAGTATGGGCATTAAAGAATTTAACCCTAATTTGAAAATTATGGGGTTTTATTATATATTAGTCAAGTATATAATGATGTTTGTTGTAAGAATTATTTGTATAAACACAAAAACCAAATAATAACTTTTTAAAGAACAAAAATACTAAGACGTGTCTGGCAGGCTCGTAGGAAGGGGGCTCCCGTACCTAGGGGGCCACCCTTTTCGCCTTTTTGTGTAAATTATATGATTAAATTTCATTTTGAAAATATAAATTTGTTTTGTTCGTTCCAACACAGCTTCTATGTTAGGTATCATAATTCTTACCTCTTTTTATTAGTTTTTTTTGGAAAAAAACCTTCTTTTTTTATCAAAAAATAGGTTTGAGGGGCGGCTTTTTGCGAGTAGTAATTTCTGGGTACGTTCCTGGTGTCTGGTTTGGTTAAAAACAGTTTTTCGACAAACAGTTATTGACGTAAAACAGTTTTATAATACTTCAGGGCAAAGTGCGTGTTTCTTCGCAAAAACATGTCCTGACATGTTTTTACAGGGAATAAAAGATTTTGCCTAAATGAGTATAAAAACTGTTTTTCGTCAATAAATGTTGTGTGAAAAACTGTTTTCAACCAAACCAGACACGCCCTAAAGGTTTTTATGTATTTTCATCTAACCATTAAATATATAAATTAAAAAATTAAAAAAGGATTATTATGTGAAAAACGAAACTAATTACGAGTAAACTTTCTTCAACCTCGTAACCGATGCGTATTTGTAAACATATATTTTATTTATACTTAGCGCCATTATTTAGAATCTTTTAGGATTATAATTATAATGCAGAAAAAAACGACATATACAAATAAAACCATAATGCATTTTTACTTGCATACGACCACATCCGTTTGAAACCAATTGATGATAAATTTTTTACACGTAAACTAAAATATTTTTTTGTTGATAATTTCTTGTTCAAAGACATTTACGTAAAACATGCTTCGCCTATAAATATAACTTTAATTCCTAGAATTCATATAAAAAAGTCATTACTGACAACTAAAGCATACAACAATAGTACAAGGCAACAAAATACGTGTTTTTGCTGAAAAGTAGAATTATTTTAATTACGAGTTTTAACTTTGTACGATCTTGGTATGTTGAATTCAAAAAACATTAAATGCAATTTTATTGAGAGTAAGTAAAAGTTTGCAATGAAAATAACTACAAAAATCCATAAAATATGAAAAATGCGGTATTATAGTTCGCTTTATGTGGTAAAAATAAACACATTAGAGCATTTTAAGAGCAGTTTTTATAATAAATCAAAAAAAGGAAAAGGCGCAGATAAAAAGAATTTTTTGGTTGTTTTCCCTGCGTTTTGAGTAAATTTGTTAACCTAAAAAGAACTAAAAGTGCTGCAAATTATAACATTTATATATCAAAAACAGCCATTATGGAGAATTATGCTAATAAAAAAAAAATACTATAATAAATTATTGTGTTTTAAAGACTCACGGCTTAAAGATTCCGTGAAACATTTTCTTTGCGACGAAATATAAAAATGCTTTGCTATCTCGAACATTGGTATAGCTGTAGAATACTGACACAAATATTTTTTATATAAATATTGTGACGAAAATACATTTATCTTTGACCTTTTTTTAATAAAAAAAGCTTTTTTTTCGCTGACATTAAAGACAGTTTTTTTTACTGTGATTATGACCTGACTTGACGGTTCATTTACTCTTTTTCTATTGTGACATTTTTAGAAAACTTTTTTTTAGATAAGGTTCATGATAAAACGGCCGGCAAAATTTTTCTACATTTTTTTTTGTTTTTTTATACCATAACCTCGATACATAAAAACGCGTATAATTTTTTATGCTTGTAGAATATTTTGTCAACGTGCATATTGTATAAATTATTGATGTACACAAAAAGTAAATATTAGCATCAATAATATCAAAGTTTTTTTTTAAATTAGATACCGGTATTTACCGATTAGTTGTTTTTTTTGCTTATGATTACATACAACCGTAAATAACAGTATTTAGAAACATAAGAACAGAGTAAAAAAGAATTCATATTTTGCTTATCATTAGGGCGGAGCATAAAAGCACAATAAATATGCTTTTTTTCTCGAATATTTACAATAAAATAAATTTTTTTTTAGCTTTTATGAAAAATTCAATATTTTGAACACGCTTAACCCCTATTCTTTTGTTTTTGTGTAGCATCAACAGAATAATAAAAGTATAATAATATATTATAAGAAATCTGTTTAAATACTTGTCAAGAATACGTTTTTTTACATGAATAAAAGTACAAAAAAAAGTGTTCAAAAAAATGTGCTTTTAAGCCAGCTTTTATGCTTTTAAAAAAATTATGCTCTTTGGGTAGCCCACTTATCATACAGCAGGGGCGTATACAGAATTTTTTGCAGTGATTTTATCATCGAAAGTTATTCCATGCAATATTCTAAAAATTGGTAACTACTAAAAAGGATTTATAATATTTTTTTGAACTTAAGAGATCGTATAGCCGAATGGTTCTTAGGGGGTTTAAAAATTTCTTGGGGTTAAATCAAGGTGGGCGTGTTAATTATTGGATTGTGCGAACTGTTCAAAACACACATTACGGTCTCAAATGTAGCATAACGCAAGAAAATGCTGCGCAAGCGGAGGTAAGGGCAGGCATCTGTATGGTAGACAGGCCCGGGCTGCCCGTAGCGACAGTCCCGTTTAGCCGTTCCATGGATGATGAAGGGTCCTTGAGCGTATAGGCAGTAATCAAAGCCTCTAAAAAATAAAAGGCATGATAGGGGTGGATCCCCGAGTCGCTGGCACCAATAAAACACGGTGCACGGCCAGTGTATACGTATGGTGCACTGTAAAATGGCTTAAGTTTTTTTTGTACCTTTGGGTTTGTTTACCTATGGGTAAAAAAAAATACATATACCGTATTTTCCCGAAAATAAGAACATTTAAAATTGGTAAACTTAAGAGGAAAATTTTCATTGAGTTTCGAAAATAAGAACAATTAATTAGACCCGTAGTTCATTCTAAGATATATCTTGTATGTTGCACATAAAGAAAATAATAATAAATAAATTAGAAAAAATAAAAATTAAATTAAACCAAACATAACAAAAAAACTGCAAAGCACCTTTTTATATAAATAAAAGTCTTATGAAGTAAAAAAGAAAAAAGCATAATCAATTATTTTTTAATTATAAAATTCCACTTTAGCCCCCTTAAATGCATTTTTAATTGTATCGCTCGAAAGCTTTAAATAACTATCCTGTACCCATATCAAAGTAGATCCTTTCCTGGGGCAAAAACTCTTCCTACTCTATTTCCATCATTCATTAGCCACTCGGTGTACAAACATCTCATGTAACTTTTTAAAGGTCTCATTATTCCAACATCACAAGGTTAAAGTAGGTCGGTGTACACAGGTGGGATAAACATACAGATATAATTTTTTTCCTTTAGTTTTTTAATAATATCTTCGTTCGCATAAACACTAAAATTATCCATCAATAAAAGCTTGTTCTGGGCGCTTGTAGACAGAAAAACAACAAATTTATGCATTCTTTCAGTGTTTATCCATGCATTATCTTGACAACATAGCATCATATCATCTTTAAATTCGACCAAATTTCTTGGAACACTTTTTCCTTTAAAAATCAAGAAAGGCTTTAAGACTGTTCCATTAGATTTTGCTACAACGGCACATGTAATTCTATTCTTTGATGCATAATTTTTCGCAATTGATACTCGTTTTGCACCAATAAAATCGATAGTCTTATCACCCGATAAGTCGAAAAAAATCGAAGTTTCGTTCATATTGTATACGTCATCATTAGAAATCTTGTATTTTCTCATTGTCTTATTCTTCTGAAAAGTATATTCTTCAAATAGTTCCTCATCTTCTTCCTTTTTAATTCGAGTAGAACTCGATTTTCTTATTAGTAGTCCATAGCGTTTCAGAAAATTAGCTAGCCAATGATTTGAAAACTTTGGTAAGTTTTCATCATTAACACTTGGATTCTTCTCTTTATAAAAATCTATAGCCTTTTCCTTTGGAAATTTATACTCCACTGGGAGACCGTCTGCCCGATAATCTAAAATAATACCAAATAAATGTTCTTCAACATCAGGATACAAGGGTTTTCGACCACTGTCATAGCTGTAGCTTTTCTTTGGAGCTCTTTCAATGCTATGGATACTATTAATCCACTTAGTAAGGCATGTCCTTGGTATTCGTTTGGCTGTTGAGAATTCTGAAATTGAGATAGGAGCCCTAAGGCATTTTCGCACACGTCTGCTTTTTATTTCGTTACTATATCTTCTTCTCATAGGACTAGAATTCATCTCAATATTGATAGGGGATGAAAAAAATATTGAAAAAATCATGAAAAAAATCCCGAAAATAAGAACATTTATTTTGAGACCTGTTCTTATTTTCGGGAAACCACGGTAGTTATTTTTGGATTTTTATACTAGCAGGGAAATGGTAATACCTGTAGGTGAAAAAAAAACACGCCGCATGTTCAAATACATTTTATGTATATATATGGTATAATCCAACTTCGAAGCAAGGTTTCGTAGCTACATCTATTGTCAATTTTTATACAAAGAATCTGTAAATACTGCAAAAAAAAATCCGCATTTGTTTTACATTTTACTTCATATATTGTGGTAAACACAGAAAAATCTTGAAAAAGATATATTAGCTAATATATCTTTTTATATATAAGACATGGGATTATTACCCCTAATGAGTTTCAATAAACATAAGGATGAACTTAGTTTTAATTCTAGATCCTTTTCACCTCATTCCCCAAGGGCTCAGGGTCATAAGCCAAAACCCCAGACCAAGTCCCTTTTCCTTTCCTACCTTTATAAAGGACTTGGACCTTGGGTTCACCACATGTTGAATTCAACCAAGAGTGAAGATTATGAAGATATAAAATGGAAGAAACAGGAATTTAATATAGAAATCGAGGAAGGCGTAGAGTGAAGCAGGAGATAAAAATCCTTCAATGTCGACCCACACCAATTCACTCCCTTAAGTTTCTGGATGATTTTAATACCATAGCTAGATTAGCAGCTTGGGAAGATAAGAAGAAATTAACATAATACAAGTATGCATGGATGTAAATTTAGTGCAAGTAATTGGGTCTTGTGAAAATTACCAAGGAATGGAGAACAAAATATTGAGATACTTTTATCCACCAGAAGAAATTCACATATATGAAAATCGACTTCAGCAAATGTTCCAATCTAAATATAAAACAATTGCATGTTATGAGCAAAAAATAAGGGAGACCGTTAGAGAACTTTCCTGTATCACACCAATGAATAAATCAGAGCAGATGAAGAAAATTGAAGAAGTATTTTACAAAAATCTAGCTGCTCGAACTAAGGAAGAATTGATAAAATTATATCTGTGTAAAATGAGAGACATAATGGAATACATAGAAAGAATAGAAAGATTTATTGAAGAACAATGTATGAATTGCAAAATTGAACACAATAAACCCTACAAGAAATTTGAAAACCAGGAAGCCAGGGTCTATTGTTATTACCACAAGACTAGTGGGCATGATGCAAAAGATTGCCTTGTATTGAAGAATAAGAATAAAAATAGGGACGATTTTTACGATAAAAATAATAGTAAGAAAGGATTACATGCAATACAAGAAAGAAAAAGCAATGAGCTTCCTATGACAAATATAAAAATAAAGGGAAGAAGTATTAATATGATAGTAGATACCGGAGCAAACATGTCATACTTACCACAAGAGATTATAAAAACAATGAATGATATTAACTTAATTGAAATACACCAAGATCATGTTTTGGCAGATGGATCCATATCAAATATCAAATATAAATGCAGTATCGATTTTACTTTTAATGAGGATAAAGATGAATACCAAAGTGAATTTACCAGTCTCGATACGAAAAATGACTATGGGATATTAGGACTTAATTTTATGAACACCTATGATACGACAATTAATTTAGCAATGGGAATTCTATGGATTGATAATAATCGGATAAACTTACTGACAAATAAAATGCATGATGAGATGGATATGGACTTACTATCTAGGGCTAAGATAAATTTACTACAAACAGAAAGAATGCAAGTAGAAAATTTAGTGGCTAAATTAACTTATGAGATGCCAACATTAGGGAAAATAAAAAACATTACAGCAAAGGTTGATCTACAAGATGATGAACCAGTTATATGTAGACCGTACCCTATACCCCAAAAATTATTTACACCTATAAAAAATGGGATTTCACGATTATTAGATTTAGGGGTTATCAAAAGAAGTGAGAGTAAGTATGGCAGTCCAGCGTTTTCAGTATTAAAAAAGGATGGGACAGCAAAGATACTAGTGAATTTTATTGAGTTGAATAAGAAAGTAATTGATATTCCCGGAAACTTTCCAAGCGTGTATAATGAATTGGATCGAATAAAAGGATGTAAATATTTTAGCACAATAGACTTGAACTTGGGATATTATCAAATTGAAGTAGACCCCCGAGATAATCATAAACTTGCTATAATAACACCAATAGGTCATTATGACTACACTAGATTAGTTTTCGGATTAAACACAGCACCAAAGATTTTCCAAAATACAATGACTAATATTTTAAGAGATTTCGACTTTGTAAAAGTATTTGTGGATGCTATAGGAATTTTTTCAATTGACCTAGCGACCCACTTAGAACATGTGAGAAAGATAGTGACGAAACTTTTAGAATATGGAGCATCATTGAACTTACAGAAATGTATATGCGCCACAAATGAATTAAAATATCTAGGGTTAATTATAAATGAAGAAGGAATTAGACCAGACCCTGAAAGAATCAATGCTGAAAAGATAAAATATATTCCAAAAACGAAGAGGGAAGTACAAAAATTGTTGGGGTACCTAAACTGGTATCGCCCTTTAGTAAAAAATCTGTCGAGCCGTATATATGAGATAACTGAGTTACTAAAGAAAGATGCTAAGATTATATTTACAGAGAGTATGAAAATTGAAATCGAGACAATATATGATGAAATTATAAAAACAACTATGCTATATCACCCGAATCCGGAACTAGATTTTTCACTTACCACGGATGCAAGCCAACACGGTTATGGTGGAATTTTAACGCAGGAAAACAAAATAATATCAATAATAAGTGGAAAATTTACTGAGACTCAATCAAAGTATCCCCCTATGGAGCTTGAATTATATGGAGTACTTAAATGTCTAAAAAGATGCAGAAATATAATTTTTGGCTCAAAGGTGATGATATATACTGATAATAAAAACCTCTTAAACACAGGAGACTTAAACAACACAAAAGTGCAACGATGGCGATTACTTATACAAGAATATAATGGAATACTAATATATACCCCAGGAAAAACAAATTGTGCCGCAGATGTTCTTTCCAGAGTAAATCATATAAGTCACGAAAGCTACAAACCGAATATACTAGATCGAATACGGGTATCTGATTTTTAAGATAAAAATGAATATGAAAAAAATACTAAATACAGTACACAAACATTGAATAATGGGTCAAATATATATATCAACAACAATTCAAGCAAAATTCCAATATCCACAAGGTACTCAAATGAGTTTTTACATTTGATACACACAGAATATGAGCATCCAGGAATACATTGTCAATACGAAACACTAAAAAAAACTACGAAATAGAGAAAGCAAAAAAAAACACTAGAAACTATAGTTAAGAATTGTGATACTTGCCAAAGATATAAAAATTCTAATGCCAAATACTTTAAAACCTTTGGGAGAGCCGATGCAAATATACCATATGAGATGATTGTAAGTGATATTTTAGGCCCCTTTGAACAAAATGAATTTATATGTGAGTTTGATTCACGAGTATTTTATATTATAACCTTTACAGATGTTTGCTCAAGATACAGCAAGATATATGTACTGAAAACGTTACGAAGTAAAGAGGTACTTAACAGAATAAAATATTTCTTCTTAGAAAACTCAATACCCAAGAGATTCTTGTCAGATAATGGACGAAGCTATTTAGGTGGAAACATACAAAGATACACATGAAAGAAAAAAGATTACTCATTATAAAAGTGCCCTGTATAATCCAACATGTAACGGAATTGCAGAACGTCTAAATGGGAAAATCATACCAATATTAAAAATGCATAAAGGAGAAATGCTAACTCGCACAATTACAGCTATCAATTTAAAACTTAATATATTTGTTCATAGGATGTTAGAGACTGAACCATTTGGAATAAGAAATGAACAAAACTATTTTGATCCTTTAAAAAGGAATGTGGATTATAAACCAAAATTAAGAGACGAGCAAGAGAAAATAAATAAGGAAAAGGCTTTATTAAATCAAAAAGAAAAACTACAATCATAAAAACAGGTATGTATTAAAAACATGAAGGGAGGAAAAATGGATGAACCTTGGAAAGGCCCCTATGATGTAGTGGAAGTAAAACATGAAGGACAACAGCTAGTAATAGTAAATGAAGGAGGAGAACCACAAAGCATTAGCGTTAAATTTGTGAAGCCTGCAGGGGCAGATACTGTGGTAAACACAGAAAAATCTTGAAAAGATATATTAGCTAATATATCTTTTTCTATATAAGACATGGGATTATTACCCCTAATGAGTTTCAATAAACATAAGGATGAACTTAGTTTTAATTCTAGATCCTTTTCACCTCATTCCCCAAGGGCTCAGGGTCATAAGCCAAAACCCCAGACCAAGTCCCTTTTCCTTTCCTACCTTTATCAAGGACTTGGACCTTGGGTTCACCACATATATAAACGTTCGCTGTATGCATCAGGAAACAATAAAGAAAATATAAATATTTTGATGGGTCATTAATTCAAAAATACATCTGTATAATATATTTGCAGTTTGATGTTTATTAGTAGGGGTTGTATATCGATCGGATTTTTATTTGATAATCACAAAATCGTAACGCTATGGGATTAAAGACTTATAAAACATTAAATATCAGAGCACCTCGTAGTGTTATTGCTTTTTGCAATCTGCATATATTTGTCTGTGTATATGAGGAACTTTTGGTTTAATGATTTTTGAAAATCCGATCGTTTTTACAAGCCCTATTTATTGGATTTAAAATTAACAATTAAGCATTTTTTTGGCTCTAATTATCAATTTCCATTTTAGTCATAATGGCCATTATGTGGGAAAATTGTTTTTGCCCAGCCTTATATGGCCCCTACCCTATTCGGTGGCTTTGTCTACAACTATTTTTTGGTTTATAAATTTTAAATTTATAGTTACTTGCATAAATGTGAGCCTTTTTTCTTTCGACCATGGCTTAATTTTATACTTTAGCCCGAAGAGTTTGCCCGTGCTTTTACTTTCACTCTAGACATCAGTCAACACCCACTTTGCAGCAATAAAATCGTTTTTCCCCTGTTTTATATATAAAGGGAAAATGAAATATTTTATGCAAACAGTAAAAGGTGAAAACTAGTTATGAAATAAAATAATTCAAAAAAAAGTGGGTTTTTATTTGCTAAAAAACGTTAATATTTACTAATACATAATAAATTGATATTATTAACAAAATCAAGTTTTTTTGTTGATGTAAATCATTGGTCTATTCATTGTTTTAATCATAAATGTTTTTTTCTTGCCACCCTGAATATTAGGGCACGGCAAAATTACAGGAAAATAAACGTGAAAAAACACAGGAATTCTGTAAAAAGTTCAGGCATCCTGTACAAAGTACAAAAAAAATGTACTTTTGTTCCCAAATTGACAAACGCCCTGTACTTTTCCTATAATTACTGTATTATACGACATAAATTCATATAAAAACACAACAAAGAAGCTAATTATGAAAGATCAACAAAAAAAAGAATAAATTAGCAATTTCTGAAAGTTTCAAAAATGTTTTTGTTTAGGCGGGTATATGTGAAAACTATTATTCATTGCGTGTATATATCTATTTTTAAGAGCATATCATAATGTTATTGTCTTAGATTTATTTATAATTAGTTGTTATTGCAAATCCTGGTAATATCTGGTGATGATTGGTTAACTTATGTCAGTTTGTAGTGTGAAATCAATCGTTATTGTATAGTCCCAAAGCTTTATATTTCGGCTTTATGATATAAAAAAACATAATACTGACACTTTTTATGGGCAGGGAGTAGTTTATTTTTTTGTAATTTTTTTGAGCGATTTAGTGTATTTATTTTTTTAATTACCATTTCATTCTCTTTTTTCATCCTATTTAGTTTTGAAGACTTACGAGTAATTTGCAGGATTTTATTTTCCTGTATTTTTGCCGTGCCCATCTGATCATAATGTGTAGATCCAATAATACATAATATTTATTGTTTTTTATAATATAAATACTCTTGAGCGTAAAAACTTTGAATCCGTTTAAAAAAACTATTTATTAACTGGAATAAAAATATAAAATCTTTCTACCCACACATTTTCGTTATTTTTAAAATGGTTGCACACTGTATTTATGAATAGAAACCGTTAAATCATTCGGTTAAATTGCAATTAAATACTATTGTTTTGCGTGTTTACCACATCTTTTCCTTGATATTTCTTGACATATCTGTGCGTCTACTTTCTTTTTGCTCGTTCTTTACCACCCCTTCAAATGATAGAAAACTCATACAACGACTATTTACGAGAAAAGATATTCGATTTGTTCAGCCAGAACGAAGCAATCAAATTTATGGAAGAGTCAGAAAAGCCGAGACCAACAATCATAAGAACAAACACACTTAAGATCAGACGAAAGGATCTGGCCAAACTTTTAATAAACCGTGGAATGGACGTGGATCCACTGGAATGGTGTAATAACAGTTTAGTAATCTATAAATCATCAGTACCCGTAGGCGCAACACCAGAATATATATGTGGATTATATACAATACAAGGAGCTTCATCACTCCTCCCAGTTATTAATTTGGATCCGAAGGAGAATGAAAAAGTATTGGACATGTGTGCTGCCCCAGGTGGGAAATCAACACATATTGCGAGTATGATGGGAAACACGGGTATACTTTATTCTTATGATGTATCAAAGGACAGATTGAAAGCACTGCAGAGCAATATTAATAGAATGGGGATCACAAATACAATAGTAATCTGTAAAGATGCTAGAAAAATAGACAACCAACAATTTGATAAAATATTACTTGATGCTCCATGTAGCGGAACAGGAATCATAAGTAAGGATTTAAGCGTGAAAGTAAACAGAAGCGAGAAAGACGTAAGAAGCACAGTAAGATTACAGAAAGAGTTGATAAAGGGGGCATTTAAAATGTTGAAAGTGGGCGGGACTATGGTTTACAGTACATGTTCCATTCTCCCAGATGAAAATGAAGAGGTCGTGGATTATTTGCTGAAAAAGAATATAGGGGCAAGATTGGTTGAATGTGAAGCAGTTGGTAAAAACGGATTCGTAAGTTTTAGGGGTGAGCACTTCCATCCAAGCATGAAAATGGCAAGAAGAATATATCCACATGTTCACAACATGGACGGGTTCTTTATTGCTAAGATAACAAAATATAAAAAATAAATTAGTATTTTTATGAAAGAATTACAACATTTAATCTGCCCTTTATTTGGGTATATTTATTAATGACAGGTCTCTGCTAGTAATAAACAATGATAATAGCTAGGGTTTCCAATAAACCGGGTTTATTATGTCTTCGGTTTACCCGGTTCTATAATAATTAGGGCTCGGAGAAACTACAGGAAAAAGAACGGTTAAAAAATACAGGCTTCCTGTAAAATTACAGGATTTTAATTTAAAGTGGCTAATAAATGAAATTTCCTGTAATTATCCTGTAATTATCCTGTAGTTTTCAAATACTTTCTTCCTTTTACGTGAATTAATATATTTAATACCAAATGTGTATAGTTTAATACAGGGGTAGGGATTTAGTTACCCCGGGGCTAATTTTTCCCGGGGGTAATTTCATCGATTTTTCAAAACCCCGGGGCCCCGGGGTTACGCCTGATTTAAGGGGGTCTAGCCCGCCGGGGACAAATTTTCAGAAAAAAAAGAAAATGTCATATATAAAGTACAAAGCCAGCATCTAATCAAAAATTGTGTAAATAACAGATTAATAATAAAAACAGGTGATCAATAGTTCTAGAGTATCAAGCAATTTTTTTTTAGTTCGTATTTTCTTTTTTATATATAAAAAGATTCCATCGTATTAGATTATCACGTAGTACTTTTCATTTGGAGGACATTTTTAGTACTTTAATGTTTTAAAATGTAACTTGATTTTTTTACCCAAATAACATGGTCTGCATTCTACCTGCGTAACTATGGGTATGGCTTGCTAAAAGCCTGTTTGGTCAACTTCGATATAGCATAAAAATTCAGAAACATTCGAATAATTGAATCAAACCACGTACATTTTGTCCAATGTACACAAAACTTTTAATTAGCAAACTTGAGGATTTTAACTGTTTAAAAAAACAAACAAGCAAACTACAAAAATAAACGAAAAACCGTTTGCACTCCAAAATAGTGTTTTAAATTATATTGAGCTTATGTAAACAGTGCAGCATATCTATCTGAACAATTCTGTGAACATATCGAATTACTCTATACATGCACAATTCTTGACTTCTTCAAAAAACATTTTGAATAACCTTCAATTTGTGCATCTTATGCCTATTTTGGCGTATTTCTTTTATTTTGTAGTGTTTCAATGTCCAAGCAACATCATTATTACAGAGTAACATTTTAAGCTGCCAGAGTATATTAAACAGGCTTAATAGCTCATAAGCAGGCATGATTAAATTCGGGATTTTTCCGAAATCCCGAAATTAGCTTAAATTCGGAATAAAACGGCCTTTTTTGTGTGTTATTTTCTGGATTTTCGGGATTTTGCTGTTTTATTACCAATAAAAGCATAAAAAAGTGAATTTAGGCCTATGAAACAAGTCTATTCTGTAAGTAACGGTATATAAAATCATATCCATTAGCTGATTTTACAAAGCTAATACTAAAAATTGCTTTTACGCCAAATTGGTATCTATAAATGCCACAAAGTGTAAAACATGATGAAAATCACAATATAATTGTAATTCGCACAAACAACTACAGGCAAATCTACTATTTATATTAAGTAATAAAAAAGGATTTTAGTTGGCATTCCTTTTATTATATTTTGTGGCTTATCATTTATTAATTTGATGCTATTTTATTTATCCAATGTGTTTTGTGAATGTACTCTACGTATGTATTTGTAGTCAAAAATCTTTGTTACGTTGCTTCCTATATCAAAGGTCTTTGTAACTAGCTAATAAACTTTAAAAAAGATCGACTAGTAAGAACACAAAATGGTGCAAATTTTTCATCATTTAAATTAAATACAATATGAAAAAAGAATTATTATATCAATAATCCCTTTTTGTGATATATATATATATAAGCATATGTAAATACATAATATTTGCATCTATAAACAAAATGCAAAATTAAATTTAAAATTGTATCAAAACCATAAAATTTTATTTGAAAAAATTTTAATCGTGTTTTTGATAAAATACTTTTGTTGAACTCCACTAGCCACCTAAAATTTGTTATCTAAGTGCGTTATCAAAAAAAAAAAAACTATAGTTTCTTATTGGATAAAATAATAAAATTGCGCTTTGTTGTTTATAAAAGTCCTACAATTATATTTTTATTTAAAAAGACATGTGATTTGAGAACTATTATTCTGTTTGCAAAAAAAATTAATGGATATAAAATCTAATTTCAAAAAAACTGAATCTTTATAATTTGAACAATTTACACCTTTATAAAATGAAATGAAGTACACCAGTTTCTTATTTATTCCCTAGAACCAATGCAAAAAATATCGAAAACAGCTTCGGTTATTTCTTAAATGCTCTTTTATTATTAAAATGACCTGAAATAAAAATATTTTAAACATTTAACACGCTATTTCAATTTCTAAAAAAAGAATTTTAGCTGATTTCTAAAAAAAGTTGCACGCAAACTTAAAAATATTTTTCCTTTTAACATGAGCAAGCAGTTTTTATAAGCTTTCTATATACATTGACCGTCAATTTTCATGATACTAACACATTTTTATAAATGTCCTTTAATATATATAGGAAGGTAAATACTGTAATCAATAAGAAACGCTTAAAAGACTGTAGATTTATATAAATCAGGGCGTACTCTGTAACAACAAATATGCAGAAAGTACACTTGAACTTACAAATTAAAATTAAAAATGTAATTAGCATTTATTTTCTTATATCTTATATCTTCTTTACCATTGATCAAATTTTAAATTATAATAATATATAAAACACTATTAAACATGAATATATATGCCTACCTGCCGTAAATAAAACAACTTTTTGCCTTTTTTATCGATTTTCCATAAATATAAAAATCCTTAATTTAAGGATTTTTGGGATTTCGGGACAAAATCCCGAATTTAATCATGCCTGCTTATAAGCAAACTCGTTATTTTTTACGTTTTTAGTTAGAACTTAGAAAACAAGTTTAAAGTAGAGATTACTACAATATCAATGCTATAATACTGATTCTTACATGAAAAACGAGTTCTTTGTAATTAACGTAGATTTTTGATTTTTGACACCATGTTGGTACATACCTAACAATTAGGAATTGTTTCATAATTTTATACGATAAAGTGGTTAAATTGGCGAACAGGTTTATGTTAAATAATGAGGTAATAGAACAAAAAAATGAAACAAGGTTATCAAAAAAAATATCCATCATGTAATTTAATTTTTTTTTACATATTGCGCTTTTGCATTACCTATACCCAAGTTTATTGACCATGTCTGTGTAATATGTATAAAACATACAAATACTATTTTTTTTAATTTTTATTTGTAAAATTAAAAGATTTTTATACCCGTTTTTTCTCATCTAAATTTAGTTCAAATACGAAAAAATGCTTTCGGTTCTTTAAATGTCAGTTATGATGAGAACAGAACAAAATTTACATAAAAATCTGTCCAAAAACTATATGTCGGTTTGTCATGTTTGAGCTTTTGAAAAATCAACAGTAACTGACAAATATTTTAGCGGCCGGTTTTTCAGAATAAAATTGACTGATGAATTAATTGCCAGGAAGTTACATATTTACCGTGGTTTACCTTAAATCTATATAACAACAAAGAATCACAGTATATAAAAAGAAAAGATTCGGGTAAATTTTACTGTGGTTTCCTTCAGTTATATAGCCGAATTGTTAGTATGGTAAGAACTTTGCATTTTATATTCACATTAAGGTTTTAATTCAACTTTTTGTGTATGCCCTGCATTAAATATACATTGATTATTTTAAAAATGCAAATTCTGTATTTTATATGCTCAATATGCATTAAACAAGCACATTTGTATTTTATATAAAAAATAAAAGAGCAGATCAGAAAAATAATATAACTAGAAATTAAACAAAAAATGTATTATACCACGATCAAGACAATTTAATGTTTTAAACCTTTCCTTCTGGATATTGCAATGAAGTACTCATTAATTATATATGCTTAATACAAATCGTGTGATTGTGACCTAAAAAAAATACGGAATTGTTTACTTGTTCTTCTGAAATCATGTTATAAAAAATAGGGTAGCCGATTAAAAAAATTGAATTTTTTTTGTAATAAAGAGTTTTAATATAAAATAATTCTTTGCTTTAGACCAGGGATTCTGAATAGGGTATGGAAAGCGGGCGGGATTTTTTTTTATATATCGCCCCATAATGGCCATATATGGTATGGTGCTTTTTAGTCTACTTTTCGAATATAAATGACAGTTGAATTTTATTTTTAGGGCATATTGTCCAGTTTTTCATAATATGTATTGTGTAGAGACATTTTTTGTATATATTGGACTTTATTTTTACCTTTATAAAATTTTTAGGCTTTTAAAAGACCAATAATAGTTTGGGTTACTATTCATCATCCTCACAGAAATAAAATAAAATATAATAATATAATAAAATGAATAATCAAATATAAAATGTAATCAGTAAACTACTTGATGACACAAAAAAGTTTATAAAATACCTTTTTTGCTTCTTAGCTTATGCGTGCATACATGCCGATCCTTGCGTTTTATTTCAGTATGGAATAGAACTTGTTTTTTTGTTTTCGTTCGTTTCTGACTGCCTTTTGTCCCACATAGTTTGTGTTTTCATTGATTTCACCGTCAGAAATAAAAAAAACTACCACTTCTCTGAATTTAGGATAGCCATATAATTTTTTTTTGGCCGAGGTGGGATTAAAATATAAGAAAATCCTGAAAGAAGGTCCTCTATAATGGCCATATATTGTATGGCCATAATGGCACGCGGCCATTTTATTTTCGGAACCCCTGCTATAGACAGTTTAATTATTTGGTTTCTTGATGGCCATTTTAACCTGCATTATTATTTCCATTATTAGGCATGGCACATTTTTTTATATATATTGTAAATTTATGTCGAAAATTTTGTCTTAAACACACTTTTAAGCGTAAATTTATAGCAAAAAATTGCATCCCTTACTGTTAAATTACATTAAAAGTATTTTAATAAATTTTTATGCTGATTTTTACGTTAAATTGAATTTTTAGATTTTAATTATAGGTAATTTCTATATATATATATATAATCGAGTAAAATTCTGTCCCATTTGCTATATATAGATAGTCATTTTATCATAGATAAAAAGTTGATGTAATTAATCCATCCTTATTATTGGATATATTTTTTACCCATCCTATGGAAGAAAAAATGTTTGGACTAGAAAACAAACTACTAAACTTATTTCGCTTAGACATAGTGAACAGATGATCGCCCCTTTTGAGGAGGCTGTTGGTAAACCAAGAAATTAAAAACAGCAGTGGGAAAATCTGGCAAATGAAATGGGTAACACCACCGGAGGGAATGCAAAGAAAAATAAAACAGCTTACTTGCAAAGTTTAAAAAAGAGATGGACGAGGCAGGGAAATGCGGTGAGGGTACATCGCATTATTGTTAGTGGAAGTTATTTCATAGTAAATTTCCATAGAGAGTAAAGAGAGCGGTGGAGTGTGTCGTAGAGGTTTGAGTATAACTTAATAAAGAGAATGCATCATATATCATGGAGAACAGTATAGAGCAAGAAAAAGAGGATTTAATATTTAACAAATAAAAATCAAGTCATAGTGATAATAGTGAGCGGAGTGTTAAAAAGAAGAAGGTCGGTGATACATTTCAAACGTTGCAAAGAAAAGCATTAGAATGTTTTATTACGAATATGGGAAATTGATACACCAGACCAAGATATGCTTGACAAAACAAATACAAA
This sequence comes from Agrenia bidenticulata, assembly GCA_034694785.1. NCBI lineage: Eukaryota > Metazoa > Arthropoda > Collembola > Entomobryomorpha > Isotomidae > Agrenia > Agrenia bidenticulata. The sequence continues at coordinate 16,081 of JAQFYM010001176.1, read as the reverse complement.
AGTGGATGGTCTAGAAAAAAAAATTGATAAAATGGATACTACATTGAATGAGATAAAGGATATGTGTAAAAATAATATATAAATATTCTATTGAAAAAATAATATATAAATATCTTTTATTTAATTACTTTCATCGATAATAAAATTATTAATAAATACAGCCGAGTAAAAATTTGCGCTTACGTTTATTTGATCACAGTTATGTATTGAATGTTGTAATCTTTTGCATTTGTTTTTAAAAGCCCAAAAGCATTTTCCATTGCTACTCGTTGTTCACTTAATTCATAGATTTCAGATTCATTTAAAGTATTTGATCGAGTGGATGCGGTGGCCTGAAGCTTTAAAACCCTTTCATATGCTGAGTCTCCAGCTACATGATATCTTGATAAGCAGCGTTTTATTTTTTATAGCTGTTCAGATCGTGTATATACCCTGGCATCATGCATTAATCCAACTTCGTAAGATTTATCTTTAATTCTTATTTTAAAATCAACAACACAAAGAAACTTTCGACTAAAACCACCTTTTCTGTTATAAATGGCAAAATCCTGATTTATCGATGTTACACGAATATGAGTACCATCAATTGATAAAATTGTGCCCGGAAAGTTACCTTCATTACTACCAATGTTCAAGTTCTTCTAATTCATCTTCTTCTGGCATGTGTATTTCTTCTAAAGCTACTCTAAACATAAACTGAGACATAAGAACTAATTTACGATGCTCCGTGGATTTACTAAAACCTTAAATTTCTCGAAGTTTTTTATTGTGCAGACATGTCCAAGATAAAATAGATATAACAATAAAAGAACTTGTAAATGTTTTGAGGAATATGATTTACTACTCAAAAATTGTATAAATGTTCAAAAAAATCTTATTTTATTCTAAAAACTTCTATAAATTGTTGATTGCCCATATTCATATTTTTATTTTGCCATTCAGACGGCAATATCATTTCTTGGATATTTTATTGTTCAATACAAAGAATAGTATGTAGAACTGTAAAAATTTTAAATTTCTTATGTTCATATTTTTTAGAAGGGGCTAGCAAATATAAATAAAAATTATTCCAACGTATATAGTACAAAAGTAAGCATTTCTTTTGTCCCAAGAAAATATATATATACAAAAAATGATTTTTTTTTTGTCCCAATAAAATATATATATAAAAAGGAGCTATATATAGATACATTTTATATATATTTATTTGTAAGTAGATTTATATATAAAACGGCACATGCCCTTTATAAGAGCGGATCTTACACCATATACACAAAATATAGCTGTATTTTTCTCTAACCCCAACCCGGGTTTTTCGGGCCCCCGGGGATTACTGGAAAGTCCATTTAGACGCCAAACCCCGGGGTTTTTAATCCCGCTATAGAGTACCTCAAAGTGGCACGAAACTTTCCATTTTCGATTTGTCGTGCGCTTACCGTGCCAAATTACATTTCTAAAAATCAATAAAATGATGCAAGCCAAAAATAAAACAGAAAAAGGTTAGACACCGAACCGAAAAATATTATTAATATTGTAACCTTTCTGCTCTACTTTTATTTGTTTCTGTTCCTTAAGCTAGGATATGTACAACATGGATAGGTAGATCTGTTAATTACGTGGAATTCCACAGTGGAGACGCTAGTATAATGTGCAAAATAGAAATATACGGCAACCATAAGTTTAGGAAAAATGCTATAACATATCTTTTAACGTATTTTTGCTCTTTTTCGAACAGAGATGATAAAGGACAGTCGATAATAATAAGAACATACAAGGAGGACAATATATAAAAGTAATTGAGTAAGTCAGTAGTGGTTTTCTTTGTTATATACGTTCTATTTTTGGCATTTTTTTTGCAAAATATTAGTATTTTTGGCACGGTGTTAAATATTTTTGAGAAACCTTAGTTAAATATATAAATTTAGCAATATTTTTACTTTGACAATTACAGCAATATATTGACAACTGGGAGTTTATAGATGTTATATAGAAAAAACATACAATCATTAGATATCATTGGTTTACAGTTTGACAGCTTTTAAAAGTTTTCAGTCAAAATTTAAATGACGATTGCACACTAAATTCACTAAAATCGGTATAAAATAGCCAAATACTGCTAGTTTACACTTACCATATGTCATTAAAATCCAATTATGCGTAACCATTTTTTAAATGAGGCCGGGGAATCTTTTATTCTTTTACTAAAAACCATTTGGAAACTCTACTTTTTATTTATATTCCGACCCTTTATATAGTTGATACATAAACAACCTTCTGACATGCAACCAATCAACAAAACTAAATCTTTTGTGATACACTTATTTACTTGCTAATCAACTCAGATGTCAAGTTTGACATTGCCAATTTGCATCTTTTCTATTTCTAACCAACGCAAAGGCTATATCACACTCTTATATGCATATTGCCGTATTTGGATTGGGCGGAGAATCAAAGTTGTTGACTTCGTCATTGATTTTATCTTCTGGTAAAGAACACCTGTCTCTAACAGAGTCTTTGTTAACACCATTGTAGATTATGTCACATAAATACGACTTAATTTTGTCTTATAAGACGATATTTTTACTATTATTAGGGCATGTACGAAAATTCTCTTATGCATTTTTTTAAAAAAATTAAAAAAAACCTAAAGACAATTAATAAAGAGGTTTAAAGCATAAAAATAAAAAATAAAAGCTAAAAAATTGCCATCGTTTTTTATTTACCAAAGTTTTTGCTTTAGTATATTTTCGTGTACGCTAAAAAAACTATAGGGTTGGTATCTCATTGGCATTTTTCGACCTAACTTAGAAAATTGGTTATAAAAATACCATGGTGTTTTTCAGAAAAAAAATACCAAAGCAAGATTATTTAAATACCATAGTTTTTTTTTTCGTACATGCCCGTAATAACCTTCTTTACAGCTAGACAAGAAATTTACAATGAAGTGTAACTGCAAATAAATATGTTTTACTAATTGTAAAATGTTTGCATTCGTCCACGACCTACTTCAAGAAAAACTCGTTTCCTGTATTTTTTTTCGGCCCTAATAAATATATGTAACCGAGTAACCCGGTTTGTAAAATACTGATAAAAAAAGGTTAGGAATTCCATTTTCTAGGGTTTAAATACAAATATGCACTTATAGATATAGATTTTTTTATGATAAAAAATGAAATATGTTTAGTTAAGGTAGTAGGTTTTTTTTTTTTATTTTTATTGGACTGTGTACAAAAGAACAGCTTTATGACTAAGATCTTACTGTTTTCTAATAGATATGACATATATAAGCATTTAGAAGTAAAAGGTAAAGTTACACCCTTTTTAACTTTATCTGTCTCTCATAATGCAGCCAACGTGAGCACACTCTAAATCTATACGAAATTATCTTAATGAAATTTATAGTAAAATTTTGTGTCGTATTTATTTTGCAAATGCAGTAACTTGAAACAATTAAAATGGTATTGCAGAACTTATAACATATAATTGTCATGTATATGTTCGTTTAGAAAATCCCTGTCATACGGGTACAAGCATCTACATTATGTTTTTTTTTGATATATGTTAGTACATATTATGTGCACTCATTACCAAGTAAGCATTTTTAAAATACATTATACTTATGCATGGGTTTTACTGGTGGCCGCTGCATAAATTTTTTGACACTTTTTCAATGTTTTATGAACTTATGCTTTAATTGTTATTTATACTATAGTTATAAATAACAAAGTTTGTAATTATTTTCTTCCGCTAGATTTTCAGTTAAAAAAAATATTAAAAAATATATGGCGCTTCTGGTTTGGCACAAAAACAGTTTTTGCAAACAAGTTATTGCAAATGAACAGTTTTTTGTAGAAGGTATGTATAAATAAAGTATTTTTACGAAAAACTAATTATTATGCAGAAAACTTATTATTTTTCTAGCCCCAATTTTGTAAGAGATTAAAAAAACATCCCTCCACATATTTTTGATTTAAAAAAAATGAATCATATGAGAAAGCAATATGAGTGGGGGCTAGAAAGAACAAACACTATGCTGAGAATAATTGCGAAACATAAGGAATTGAAAAGTAGAAAATAACAAAATTATTACAAGTGAGTTCAATACAGCTACATCAAGCGATGCCTTTAAAGATATCATACAAATCTTTAATAAAATAGTTACAAAATCGTTTCGAGATTTTCAGCGTTGCATTAAATCATTAGGAATAGGAAACCAACCAGTAAAAACATTACCAAGGCCTGTTGTAAAGGAGTTTATAGGTGGCTTATTCTGATGTTGCATCTTTTACGAAGGTTTAACCAGAACTGATAAGACACAATACAAGCGACAACGTTGCTACCTTTAGTAATATACCTAACCCAGCTGATTTACTTAAAAAATAAAAAAGGAAAAATTTGCAAGTATCCCAGAAGAACCAAAACGTAAACAAGAAATGAACCAGGTTGACATGTTGGCTAATAAGTTATCTAATTATCTTGAAAAGACGTATTTAGCATCTGTTGATTATTATAAAGAAATTATGATAATTGTGGATGCCATAAATCTACAAGACGAGGATTATTGTTCTTTATAACTTACTAGCAAACAACCAAAATTCTACAGCATTCTATCTTGTGCCGGAACAAAGAAGATCAAAATATATTAAGTATGCTTTATAGAAATAAAAATATTTAATTAACTTTTATTACTATTTTTTTATCTGCTTTGCTATAGGTTTAAAAAATATGTTTCATTTATCTTTGTGTGCTGCACACATGACAAAATTGTTATATTGCACGACCAGTTTTTATTTATCAAGGATATATACTGTGTAAATATACTTCTGAATAAGACTTAGTTATAAAGCTGATCATATGCAATTATATTTACGCTTGTTGGTACTACTTCATTTCGGTACCGTAAAAGACGTTTCAGTATCCCCCCCTTGAATTGGGGCAGAAAATAAGAAGGTACAAAGGGGGCCGGTATTAACCTGGTGCAAGTATCACTAAGTAAATAAATGAAGTGTACAAAAGAAAAATAAACAAACCTTTTACTATTACTTTTCGTTAACCATACCCCTTTCCCTAACCATACCCTTTTCTCCCAACCATGTTCTCCTTTACACAAAGAAAACCTAAGCTGCAATTCAACAAAAAAACCACCGACGCACGAAAATAGGTTGGGATAAAGTTTGGGTTTCTTTAAGTACACTATTTATCGTAGGACAATCATTTTTTTTACATTATAGTCCATGATTATTATGTCTATTTTTCTATTTTGGAGCTTTCAGTAGAGACATTCTTAGGCAGTCTCTATTCAACAAGGAATTTTGCAGGCTTATATCATTTTATCTATTTATATTATTTTGTTATTTTTTTTTTTTTATTACTCTTTCTTACCCTAAAAATACAGGGTATTGAAACGTCTATCAGGGTACCGAAATGTATAAATACCCGCTTGTTGCATGCTTCATTTAAAAGATATACAGTCTATCGATGTCTTAGTATTTTGTAAATTATTTATTATCACATTGCATTTTTAATTTATAAAGTCATCCCACATTCTGTGAACCAAACTCTCTCTCCATCTTTTTGCGGCTGCCGTTATATTATTATCTTCATTTATAAATTTTCCTACTCGAATCTTATCTACTACTGTTGTATGTGACTCATTCTTTGTCAGATCAATATCGTTTGAATCTACTAAAAAATCTTGCATTAAAACAAGCGATAAAATACATATATTTGAGAATCCTATAGCTAAAATATTACTATCCCCCGCATTTATTTCCAGCGTCTTTTTAGGATGCCTATTGTTTGCTCCTTTACATTTCTATATCTAGAATGTCGTAGATTATATAGTTCCTTCTTATTTGCCAGCCTCCTTTTGGCTACAAACCCGTTCAAATGTTATCTTGTACCCCGATAAATAAAAAGAATGTTGCGCGTGAGTTCATATTCTGCATCTGTATAAAAAAAGCAGCTCGGTGGTAATCTTGATAACGCCTCCACAAGCCTGGATCTACTTAAAACATGGGAGTCATGTGCGCTACCCCAAGCACCTACACAGACAAACAATATTCGGCATTTAAAATCACATAGTACACGCATACTGGTTTTAGTAATCTCTTTTCTATTTCTGCATTTGTTTAAATCTGCTTCCGAAACTCTTTTTTTTTATGGTGGTCATCAAGTCCCGAAATGCCCCCATGTAAATCAGTAATAGGCAATGTATACGTAAAGATGTTTTTTTGGCCAAAAATCATCAGTAGAATTATTTTTGAATCGATTTACAATTTTACGTACTCATATCCTCCGTGAAGATATAATTGCCTCGTTGGGGAGCCCACGAATGTTACACTGGGCTAGTTTGTAAGAATATGACCTAAAAATGCAACCGTATGCGTATTATCGACATTTCAGTTGTTTGTATTCTCTTTTTAAATCTAATAAATAAAAAGATGTAGTAATGTGGACATTCGTAATCTTAAAAATTGAAAATACAAATGATCGTTCACAAGCGTGATCAAGCATGTTTAATGATTGCATACGATACGCAGTAAACCTTTGTGACTTAATTCACTTGTTTGTTATGATGTTAATATAACTGAACACGATAATAATTCTTCTTTCAATCATGGCTAGGGGTCAAAAGACATAAAAAAAAGTGCATAGCAATGAAACGTTAAACAGAAAACTAAAAAACTGTTTATCTGTGATAAATATTTTCAAACCAAAAATGATAATTTATAAACCAACAAACTATTTATTGGTCCAAACCAGAAGCGCCCATAGATTTTTACACATCTTTACTAAGTTTTATTGTATTTCGGTAGCAATCGGCTCAACTGTAAAACTGAAAGATGTTGGAGAATGCAAAACCCCGGTTAACCGGCGCACTGGTTAATCGGTATTAGGCACCCTAGTCGTGAATTTTGCTTAATAATACATTTCTCTGATTATACTCATTATCTATGTATATTTTCTAATTTTACCTGACTATTATAAGTCCCGTCTGCACTTTTACTGGCAAAAAAATATCAAATATACTATTTTTTTTGTTAAAATACAATTTTTTTTTTTAATATGACTGTACGCAGTATAACGGTGAGTGTGACCTTCATAAGCCTGAAAATACCCGGCCCGGCCTGTGTGACGGTTCTAAGCGACATAAAAAAATATGATGCAAAGCGGGCCTAAAGAAAGAAAATACGCGTATATTACACTTTTGCACTAGCATAATAAGAGAAAATTCTTATATATGAGTCTTAAATGTGATGCTGAAACCAACAGAAAAAGAACATTGCTTTTGATAATAATAATACATAGTTTAAATTAGTTTTACACACATTTACCTTACAGGAATTTCATTTGTTTTATGTTACGTTATATATATTGTTCTGTATAGCGTAAATCTCGGGAAACGCCGCTTTTAAAAATTTTTGCAGCTATAAAATTATAGAGGGGGTAATTTCGGTATTTGCGACGGCCCCGGGCCAAGTATACTTGTTTTCTTTTTACGCAAAACGGGCCGGGTGGGCCGGGCCGAGACAATTCTGAACTCTTAAAGGTGCCAAGTATATATATATATTAATTTTTAATATTATTGTAAATTATTAGAGTTACCCAAATTTTATTTGATACCGTTTTTCTGGACCTTTATTACAAGCCCGAAACTACAACGTTATTGCTACTAATTTGTTTTTTGTAAGATGCTTTTTGCATAATCTCATCATTGTCTAGCATCAAAGTCATAACCGGATACTACACCGAATAATCCGGATAGCGATTAGATCGAAATTCTAAAAAAAACTGTAAATTTTCGATTAACCGGTTTATGAAAACCCTAAGGATGGTAGTAAGAACTAGTACATAAAAATAATTTTATATTTTATAATGACTGTAAGGTAGTAGATGTGCCGAATTTTCACACATATAAGCATCGATTAAACAAAGTGTTTCGCAGTTTTGCTTTCGTGGAAAACTTCAATTTTCGATTTTTGCAAATTTTCATTAGTTTTTTATGTAATAATAAAAAACATGGATTTACGCCTTTTTTGAAAAACCGTCTTTAGACCTTGTTGCCACTTTAAGTGTTAAACTTAAAAAGCATACGATGAAACAAACACGATTAAAAATTAATCAGTAAAGACGGTGTTTTTATGTTCATTTTCATAGTTCAAAAACCATGGATTTTGCAGATATATTTATATAAAAACAAGAATATGGCAAGTTCATATATAAACATAGATGCCCACAATGCATATATTGCATACCGTAAAATCCCGAAAGTAGGGTTCAATTTTGAAATCAATTTTTTGCATCAAATACAATATTTTTACATGTTAGTGTAAAAAATATTGTTTTTTGCGCATTTTAAAATAAGCCTTAAGTTTGGGATTTTACGGGATATTGCATTTTCTATACAGGGTTGGATAACAATTATGGCGGCTTCCCATAATGGCCTTATAATATATGCCCAAAATGGGTAAGACTTTTTTTATATAATGGTTGTATATTTTTCTATCATATTTTCTTGAATTTTGCTTTGCGATACTCATATTTAGGCTATGTCCGGTTTTTTTTCTCTATAGAGAATTTCTGGGGCAGATTTGCTTTAGATAATTCTGTATAGTGAAATTCTTTTATAGAGAATGCAAAAAAAAATACGAACCAAAAAAAATTCACTATAGTGAGATCACTATAGAGATTTCTCTCTATAGAGAATTTATATAACGCGTTCGGAAATACAAAAAAAAAAAAAAATCTTATAGTGAATTTTCTATATAGTGGCTCACTGTATCGATTTTTTTTTGTTTTATTTAAAATGCGATATAGAATGCGCTTTTTATATTGTAATATATATAAAAAAGCTTTCTACAAACTTTTTTTTGCTAAAGTGATTTTTCCTATAGTGAAAATTTTTGAACATGAAAAAAATAAAAAAACTTAATCTCTATACTGAAAATTCACTTTAGTGAAATCTCTATAGAGAAAAAAACCGGACATACCTTAGTCAACCATGTATGTTTAGTTATTTTTAATAAATTTAATTTTATAAATTTTTAGATTATAGAGAAATAAAATTGTATTTGTTGGCGTAAAATTTATTTATTTATAAGATTTTTTTTTTAATAACTTTCTATAGGTTGCTTGTTTATAGAGTAAAATCTGCATTTGTACACATAAATGCTTCAAAATACATGCGTAGTAAAATATCAATCAACAAATACACAAGCTTTAATTTTATGCTTTATTTTTTGGTTGCTATTATTATTATTATCGATTGTGTAAACATAGACTCTGTTTTGACTTTTTATTTTAGTTACCCCATAAATGTTTTTTTTGTAGATGTAAAGCCTCATCCCTTTTGTTTGGCAAAATATAAAATATCCATGTATCTTTTTTTATATCTCATATTACAAAGATGATTTTTTTACGTAAATTTGCAGTTATAAACATGTTAAGAATATATTAAAAAAATTATATGCAAAAAACAAATATCTTTTAAAAACATTTTTCAAATAAATGCTTGCCTGATAATATAAAAGGGAAATTTATCTGCAGGAAATGATCTAAAAGGGATCATTTGCTGCTTTTATATATTTTTATGCAACAAATCTGCAATATATCTTGTAATATATTATAAAGATCTGTAGAAAAATGTGATGCAGGACAGCCGTCTAAAGTTAATAAAAACCCTTGATTGTCGATTTTTTATAAATTTCCCATTTTTTATACAAAGTATGCAAGAATATTTTCAAAGTTCGTAATTTTTCACGAATCTAAACACATATGAAAAATTTCTCCATATTTCAGCCATAATGACCATAACGGATGGAACCAAAAAAAAAGGTTGCCGCCCGCTTACTATACCATATTGCCAGGCCTCCTTTTTTAAAAAAAAAGAAGATCTCTCCCAATTCTCCCAAAAAAGAAGCATTTTTATTTTGAATGATTTACTTCAATTTTTGTTTAAAAGTCTACAAAACGTGTCTAAAATAAAACAGTGTTCATTGCATCTAAAATAAAAAATTTTGACCTTGTTATTTATTGTTAATATCACAAGAAATTTCATCTGCTTAACACAAATGAGCATAAAGCATACATAAGAAGTAGAGATAAATTGCTTAGTAAAAGCGTTTTCAATAATATAGTTAGAATTAAAGTATATTAAGAAGCAAATATACATATACATTTTAATTTTTAATTTTACTGAAAAAAATGGTTCGATGGTTTTCCATCGTAGTAAAATTGATATAAGATTAATGCTATGCAAAGCTAAAATTTTCTTGTGGCCTTTTTTCTTGTTTAATACGCATTCGATTTGTCGAACTTGCTTTGATGCGAAAAATAATTTCCTTTTATACTTATAGATAAATAAAAAACTAGCCTACGATTTACACTTACCAATAGGAGTAACAAAAAGTTAACTTTTTACCCCTATCTTCGGTACAGTAGGGTAGCCAAGGGGGAAGGGTTACACCCTGATCAAAAAAAAATACGACTAGATTTAAGAAGGGTCTTCAGTTGTGCAGATATTTTTTTGTTGATTTTAAGAATCTAACAAAAAAATTAAAATGATTTTTTTATCTAAAAAACTTTATAATGTTCAAAACGCTAAAAATATGGTTTTTTGTGTTTTTTTATAGAAACACTGACTACCCCCTCGCTTAAAAATTTCTGGCTATGCATCTGCGTCCGTATAAAAATATACGCAAAAAAACACGACTATATATGTTTAAACTACAAAAAAACCAAATAAAAAATTTAATGCCATAAAGAAATTTTGAGTTATATAAAAAATAATGTAATTTGGTCATTTTTTAGACTAGAACCTTAAAACATTTTGATAAAAAACAACTATAATGAAAGTTGACATACGTTGTAAATTTATAAGCACAGTAAAGACCATATAATTCATGAATAAATTATTTGAGGAATTTTCTGATATAAACGTGCAAACTAAATTAAACGGGAACTATAATGGATACGCTATTTACAGTTAGATCTAAAAATGTATATACCCTTATTTTAAAAAATGCAAATATATAAGAAAAAAAAAACAAAGTCTGGTTGAATATTATAATAAGAAATAAAAACAAAATGTCTGTTGCTATCTATATTTGCAAGAATATTTTTTTGTCTTTTTTGTACCAGATTCTAAAGTAACATAATTCGAAGCTTAACTGGTTATATTGTAGTCATTTTATATCCAGTATTATGAGTAGGATGTATAAATGTACTTTTTTTTTAAGTAAGCTTAGCTGTATAGTGATTTTGTTGTAATCTTCCAGCTTTCTTATTTTAGGCATTTTTTTATAGTTATTATTAGTTAACTATTTCGTTTTTTTTGTTTTTTTGCCAGCCCTACTTACGAAACAAAAAAATAAGGTATAGCTTATTATAAAGTATTGCAACAAAAAAGTTCATTTATATATATATAAATGTTCAAAAAATGTATGTACTTAAAAGTTTACTTTGTATCGTTCTGTTACATTGCAATAAATACTGATCAAATAGTATTAATCAATAATATCAAGTGTATTTTTTTATGTGCTATCTTTAACAAAAATTTAAAATAGCATCGGTTTAAATTGTTTGTTATACTTAATGTAAGCTGTAGTATTTAATTTTAGGTAATATGATACAAATAAAAACTTTTTTGTCGTTTTTTTTCCTTTTAGTTTTCCTTATACGTTTTTCTTTTATTATATGAGCTTTCGCAAGAGAACTATATTATTGAAACAGAATTTATAAACAGAAGCAAAGCCACTGTAAACGGACAAGCTGTATAATGCAAATAACCTTTCCCCTTCGATAATTTTTTCAAAAAACATGTGATTAAAATATTGATTTTGACACATAAAAATTGATTATTTGTAATTGAATGTAGCATAAAGCGATTTGATATATCAAAAAACTGCTTAACAGCATATTTATTTGTATTTATGCAATGAAAATACTCAAAATTTTTATGTCTCCCAAAACTCCCAATTTTTTTGTTGAAAAAGAGCCGCTTTTCTCCCAAATTGGGAGATATTATGAATTTAGAGATTTCTTTCAAAAAAAAGAGGCCTGCATATTGCCTGTCCCTGGTATATATGGTAATACTATAAAGTTCCCGAGTCAATGTTTATAACCAGGTATAATGAATCTAGCGAGTTATATAGATATCAAATAATTACAAACACTAAAAAATTTACTTAATACAGAATATGCCCCCATACCGAAATATGTTATTATTGTACATATTTGCTTCGCTTTTATAAACCGGTGAACATCGTAGGTATATCAAAGTAAAAACACTTTAGATCTCTCGTCAATCTAGAAATCAATGATTGTGGGTTGCAGAATGGTTATTTATCCTAAAGTATTCTAATTTTATTCTATTTATTTATATAGTAACTCTTCTTTTAATCTTGATAACACATATCGTTTTAAAATGATGCATAAAAATGGCTTGACTCAAAGATTCGATTTATTGATTCATTCAAACCCCTAAAATCTTCCAATCAATATTGTGAATTATGATTTGTTACCATATAATTATAAAAAATGATTTTCATTGATCAATATATATATAACGTTGCCATAAAGATTCTAGAATTTCGAAAAATTATCATTAGACCATACCAAGAAAACTAACATTCAATGTTTTTAATACATATTTTCATTTGGAAGATCTGTACAGTTTAAATAAATTCCATCTATATAATTAAAAGGGTCAAAATTATTCGATAAAAAGGATTCATATTTGCTATTAAAAAGAGACAAGTAAAAAATTATCTCCTTTATAATCATTTACCAAGAGATTTATCTCAGTAAAAACAGGGAGTAAATTATGAAAGAAAGGCGACCAGGTACAGAATATTTATCAGATGAAGAGACAGATTCCAAGAATATAGATAATAACCAGGATTATCTAAATTCAGAAGATTCCGAATACACAGAGAATTCAAGTGCTGTTACTGAAGGAATCGAGACTTTTAGACACGGTATTGTAGAGGGTGAATATATTAGGAATAGTGAAAATGCTATGAACGATGGGGCTAACTTCGTATTAAACAATCGTATTAGTACTGAAAAAAATGAATTAAAAGACCAAAGCGGGGAAAAATATCATAAAGATGACCAAGACTCCCAGAAACAGGTGCAAGAACCGCCGGAATACATGATGAAAAGAAGTTATGGATTAGAAACTAAAATATCAGAAAGATTTCATTTCAATATTCAGCAATACTCGAATCACAAGAAAAGGAAAATTGCATATCACGCGCTAAATATCAGGAGGATAAGGACAAAGAAAATGTGAATCATTCAAACCTAAACAATCAATTATCGGCTGGAAATACAAATTACAGTCGCAGAGGTGATGAACAGGAGAAACCATCAGACATGGAAATAGGTTTCACTGAAAGAAGAAATATTACAGCTGAAAGAGAGCTGATGAGAAGAGAAGATACCATTTTTGAGGAATATCATCATGCACCTCCTGCACAATTCATTGAAACTCGAAGTCTTTTTGATCACTTGATGGAGGTAGTAAACGAAGAAGCCCATAGACTTGGAATAGAAGTAACCCTACCACCGCGGCGCACAAGAGCACATCCCAGGGCGTATCACCCTGATCAACCTTATGCACACACATTACAGAGAGTACGAAGAGGAAGAAACCTTAGTGTCTATGAGCCTGTTGGATATCCTACACAGCCTCCATTGCCACCTAGGGATGATATGGCAAACCCTAGAAGGCCTTCGCCTGCCCCTGGCAGGAGACCGCGTGGAAGACCCCCAATTCAAAGAGCGATTTCAGCCGAACCTTTAAATACATCCGTTATCGATCAATTAGAAATGAGCGACGGTAGTGTCGATATACCCGATGCAATATTCGCCACATTTGTTGTTAATGGTGAGAAAAAATTTTTATGCCCATTTGAGTCATGTGAAAAGTTGTTCCCTACTCTCAGTAGAGCGAAAAGACATTTTATAGTACACACTGGGCAAAGACCCTTCAAGTGTTTAAATAGAAACTGCGACAAGACATTTTCGAGGAAGGATAACATGTATCAACATTATAGAGCACACTGCCGAAAGTCAAAAGAAGAGGAAGAAGACGAACAAGAATGATTTTAAGTTTTGAAATTAAATTATGCTAAATTCTGTATTTGAACTGTTATGTTTTTTTGCGAATATACGAAAATCATAACATGGGGCTCTAAGGATTAGTTTACTTATTTTAACTTTGGGTATGTTTTTACATTACAGGTTATACGGGCGCTTTTATATGTCGATAACCTTGCGTTTATTTTTGGGTCCCTTTTAAATTCCCCAGTTTTTACATGTTTTTCACCTTTTTTTATAAATGCCTTAAAATTAAAAATTTGAATATCCCTAGTTATTGGGCCGTTTTATGGTTTTTTTATCATTGAATTTATATTATGTATTGTTTTTCTTCTTTGATTGAATCAAATTCTGCATTATATATATATTTTTTTATTTGGTGCTTTGTCAGTAATTTCTGTGCATTTTTAGGGCGATTCATTAATTTTAGGTTTTTTTGTAAAATTAGTGCAACGTATATTTTTTAATAGCAAATTGATTTTATTCGAGGATTTTTGCATTAATCCATGTTTTAATTCATATATAACACGTAAAAAGTATAAGAATTATTTTTTATATAAAAAAATATATGCTTCATATTTATAAAAATATTCTTTAATTATACATAATCTACTAGAAATACTATGTACAGTAATTATATTTGGAACTGATATAAACAACATTCATTTTTATTACTTATACTAAAATGGTAAAATATATCTTACTAAAAAGCAAATTTATACTCAAGAAATGTCTTGCTTTACCACAATTGTAATATGAATATAATTTTGCTTGTATTAATACACAAAAAAATTATAATTGGGCATAACGAAAAAACTTGGCAACTTCTAAAGATAATCAGTTATGTTGATATTTTTAAAAAGGTTTACTTTCCTACTTTTCAGGAATTCTTTGAAATATAGAAAAATATATGCTATAATGCATAAATAAACCTGACATTTAAATTATTCTGTTGACATAAACTTTTTTTGATTTAAATAGATTTTGAAATTCTAATGTGTATATTAAAAAATAATTTATATTTTACTGTTACACATATCTGTAACAGACGATAATAAAAGCGATCATTCAAAAAAAATTATTTAAAAGGAAAGTGTTTGTTTTTAATAAAAAAACAGGTGTGACAAAGATTTATAAGCGTTAAATTTAAAGTGTATTGTACAACCAGTGTGTATTACTTACTGGTAT
Source organism: Agrenia bidenticulata (assembly GCA_034694785.1). Classification (NCBI taxonomy): domain Eukaryota; kingdom Metazoa; phylum Arthropoda; class Collembola; order Entomobryomorpha; family Isotomidae; genus Agrenia; species Agrenia bidenticulata. The sequence continues at coordinate 787 of JAQFYM010001176.1, read as the reverse complement.
TAACTATTTTTTCAGACCTTTTATTTATAGACTGCGGGCCTGTCAATTTCCGCTTTTTAGTAACGTTATTACAGACGTAAACGTTTATTTTTTTAATAACGTTTCTTTACGTTCTGTGAACGCTTAATTTAAGTTGTTTTTGGCGCAATATTTTACAACTATTTAGAATATTTATAGTTTTTTTTTTTTTTTTAAAAAAGTTTTAAAACTATAGAAAAGCCTTGCCATAGAGTCGCACAAAAAAATAAAAAAATAATTGCATATAAAAGCAATTTTTAATTATATAATTCCTTTTTATGATTAAAAAAAGAAAGAGAACATATATGTGTTGTACCACGACTCAAATTTATATAAATGTAACAATTTTAAATGCATGACAATAAAGATTTTATTATTATTTTTTGATTTCGAAATTATTTTGTATTGCGACTATGTCTTAGACCGTCCATGTTACTTATGTTATATTTTCTTTTTAGAATCTAAAATCATGATAAATGTTACATAAACATTTTTAATGTTTTTTTACAGGCCATCGAAAGTATTTTCAAGGCCCTTTTTCATTTCTTTTTTAATTTTAATTTGTGCCCATCAGGGGTTCCGAAAAAATAATGGCCGCGTGCCATATGGCCATACAATATATGGCCATTATGGGGGAAGCCTCTTTCCATAATTTTTCCATATTTTAAGCCCCCCCCCCAAATTTATATGACAATCCTAAATTCAAGGAAGTGCAAGTTATTTTTTATTTTTGACGGGGAACATCAATGCAAACACAAACTATGTAGAA